>JAAAKE020099243.1:0-39820 GCA_010014785.2 Anisolabis maritima
ATTCGTAGAAATCGAATAGTAAACTTATGAAGTGAACAAGTTATTTTTTACAACTAAAACCAAATACAAAAAATGCCGCCCGGTGCGGACCGCCCCCCCCCCCCCCCCCAAGGTACGCCACTGACAAAGGAGCTTCTACACATTTTTCTTCTGACCTTGGAACCAGTGGAGAGTTGCATCTGGTGCCACCGCATCAGTGATGGATTAACTTACGCGTATTCCTGGGCGCTAAAATTTGAAAGGGCCTCTATTTCTCAATATACATAGTGACTTTCATTTTAAATTAAAAGCCTTAAAAAAAAAAAAAAAGATAATGATAATATTGATTTAATTTACCTTTTTATTATGGGTTTTGGAAATATCAAGAATCTTAAGGGCCCTTTGACCGTCCTATTCGCTCACCGTTTAATCCATCTTTGCACCGCGTCATGGTTCTCGCACATGAAAGAAAAATTTTAAAATTTAAATTTAAAAAATGAAAAAATTAAGAAAATTGAAATTTGAACATCTAAAAATTGCTTTTTTTAAACAAAATTGTTTTTAAAAATTGTTACATAAAAAGGAAGAAATCTTAATAAAAAATGAGTCTTAACTTTATGTAATTTTCATTTATAATGATAAATTGTTTTGAAAAAAATGTTTTGCTAGGTAAGTTAATTATAAAAATAAATTAATGACTAAGTTGATTTTTTATAAACATCATAAAAACTCTAAGGGCCAATTTTAGGGCCCCCACAACTCTCGATACGCCAGTGCCTGGAACTTACTCTTTGAAGAACAATAATCTAAAAAAAAGACAATTTTTTACAATAATAATTTGCTTTATTCAATTTGGCAGTGTTTTATTTTAAACATTTAAATATCAAAGTCTTTTCTTATAGATTTTTTCTCTCTTACTTATATATATAAATAAATTTATCGATTTATTTATTTTTTTTTTTTTAAACAAAAATATAAAAATTTTTCTAATAATAATAAAAATGAATGGAATCAGTTTAAAATAACAAGATTGAAAATATTCTAGCTAAGCTATTTTTTTTATAATATTTTACAATGTGAACAAATTTTACTTTTAATTGGTCTTGATGATTATAAAACAAAATGAAAAATTATGAATTAATTAAAATCTACGATTCTTTTTTCATAAATAAATTCTCTATACTACAAAGATGAATCATTTTTACAGCTTTTATATATATATACAAGATTCAATTCAGGAAATGCAGTTTTTTTCGGTCTTCTCAAGAGTATCACAGATGCGCAGCAGACCTTTTCTGGTTCATCAGTTTTTGTGCCCAGGCACAAAAGAAAGAAGCAACATGGCCCCAAAGATCATCATCGTCATTAAAATAGCGTTCTTCTTTCATGGAATGTTTATTTTTTATTTTTTTCATTAGGACTCATTTATTTCACTCTCACTCTTATCACATTTAATCCTATTTTTTGCCTCATTTATAAAAATTTTTTTAACAAGCCTCTGATTTCAACTATTCTCAAAAATATACATACACTTTTAAAATTACTTTTTTTTAACGAGTCATTTATTCATATTATAATTATTCATTATTTCTATTTCGTTTTTTTTTTTTTTTTTTTTTTTTTTTTTTAATAGCGCTGAGGCTAAAATGATAAAATATTAATATCTTATGAGATATCGACAGTAAGGTTAGAAAAATTATCTAAAAATACAAAATAGCAAAGAGAAATATAAAACAAAAAAATTTTGAGTAAAAAAATACCATTTAGGGCGATAGAGATTCATTTTTTTGAAGAACCACTTGCCCCTTTAAAGTAGCACAACCAAAATCTAAACAATGGGAGAGGGGGAGCCATGTACTTAGACAAATTAGGACATAGTGGTACTACAAGAAATTTTCTACCGTACAGTGGCAAAAGTGAAGTCTACAGGAATTCTAATTTTTTTTTTTGAGTCAAAAACCTTTGTAAGGTCCCTTCTAATCCCAACTTTCTGGTGGATTTTAGAGTAGTGTTTTGCGAACAAATGACCTTTGGAACTTAAAAATTAAACAAAATAAAAAATTATAGAAACCCGTAAAAAAAAAACATTTAAACAAAAATAGAGCCTTAAAAATAAATTTATAAAACTCGTCAAAATCCACTAGAAAGCCCTTTTTCGGTACTATATTCTTCCTTGTTGACTCGAAATATTAGCTCTGGAGTCTATTTCGAGAAACGCACAAGGGCTTAGTTTGCCTTCATTTGCTCAAGAAACTTCCTTTAAATTTAAAATATTTTTTTTTTAATAGGATCAACTTTTAATGATCTTTTTGTTTTTAGAATTTTATTAATTATTAAATTTATAATATATACCAGTATATATATATGAAAGTGAGAATCAGGATGTTTTAAATTTTATTAATGAAGGTTATTATCCAATTTGTGGGCGGTTTATTTCACACCTCTATATACAGTTATCCTTCGATTAATGCGAGTCTCAGTTAGTGCGGCAAAGTTATCTTTCTATAAGAGTAAATGCATTCAAACATCTAGCATTTATTTTCTAAGCAGTTTGATACGTAATAGGGTGTTTATAATATATTTAAATTTTGTGAGGATTAATTATATTTTTTTTCTTTAGTTTAAGTATATTCAGCAATTCATACATTCAATGCAGTTTTGATTAATGCGGCAATATTGCGAGACTAATCAATCGCACTAATCGAGGGATAACTCCCGTGTTTCCTAAAGCTTATATGTAGGATATCTTGAAATTATTTCCAGTCTCTCAGTTGTTTTTGATGTTTATTTCTTAATTGTCCAAAAGTATTTGCCATGAGAATTCTTATAAAAAAAAAACATGAAAATATATTTCGTTATATTAAGTAGAAAAATCTTGATATTATTTGAGAATTGAATCCAAGATTTCTATCCTATTTCTAGCCAAAATGAGTTCCAAAGCTCAATAAGAGAAATAGTGATAAAGAAAAGAAATCTCGCTAAAAATTAATAAAAGAAAGAAGATTTAGAGGTAAATAATATCTTGGGCTGTTGTTTTAAAAATAAGTTTTATATTAAATAGAATATCCTATCCACAAATCTAAGAAAGGATAAATTAATTAAGATTTCAGGAAATAATTTGCTGAAGAGTAAAATTCTACAACAAAAGGAGTACTCTGAAGGGGGAAGGGGAGAGATATATCATACCTCCTAATGACTTAAGAAAAGACAAGACATTACCGTATATGTCTAGGCATCTCTCGAACTGGTTATTTTTATTGAGAGATGCGTTTTTGACTTTCATCTTTGAGTAAAATGGATTTGTGTGAATAGCTGGCCTCAAAAACTCTTAAAAACTAAAATTTACTTGACAAAAGAATCATTTAACCCTCACGTGACACTTAAATCTCAATAGCCGGAATTAAAATACTATTAATCTTAAAGAAACAAACAATTTGGATTTTACACACCAAGAATGAAGTTGAAAGTGAAATTTATTCAACAAAAAATGATTATTTTTCTCTTCGTCCTTATTCAGAGGGCTTGGAAAGAATCTACTTAATTTGAGTGTAGTTTCAATTCCTTTATCTCTCTCTATTATTAAGACATCAATAGTTTTACTTCACATGGCTTCCTATCCCAACTCGTGATGAATGATAATTGCTTCCCAATGATTCACGAATTTTTTAAAGTAATATTAATTCATTAAGGGTTATTCGAAAAATAAAGAAAAGAAAGGCATGTGCTAATAAATTACCTCAAATGATAAGGGACTTTCAAATTTTGTTGAAAGAATCTAGACTTTTCAACCATGCTTATAAATTAAAAATTTCATTTAATGTTTCTTATTTTAGTTCTTTGGAATTAATATTATTTTATTTCTGGTTATATATTTCATGATTTAAGTGTTACATAATACGATAATAATTCTGAGTGGAGGATAAACGAAGCTAGTGATTCTAAACAATAAACTGAAGACATTTTGTAATGCCGAAGGGACCTCCTGGATCCTTTAAAAAATCAAGATAAATTTTGCACATGACTGTGAATTCCCATTGTGAAAAAAAAATGGGGGATTTTTTTCAGTCTAACGAATATATTTTGTAATTTATTAATATATGTTGTTTTATAAGCCATACTGGTAAATTTCCAAAAATGTGGACATTTCTGTAAAGGATAATATTTACAAATGATAAGGAATAATGAATTCTGTTTCCTTCAAGTCGGTAAAGTTGAGTTGGCTTGATTATTTTTAAATTTGAGTAATAAATGATTTATAATAAGACAAATCAAATCCACCTTTTATTAAATTAATCAGGGAGGAATATAAATAAAGATCGGATCATTTGGGTTCTTTTTATTAACTAATTATTAAATTGAATCGAAACGATGAGAACCGAAGCGAAGGGATTTTTTCCGAATCGAAGTGAGACTACTTAATCAGTTTTCGAGCTTTTATCGAATGTATATATAACACAAATAATTTGATAAAACTTTCATGAGCTTTACTTCAATTTGATAAACAAGCATTTTATCACATTTCTGCTTTTTTAATAATATATATATGAACTAATATATTAAGCTCAGATAAGGAATTATATTATTAATAAAATATAAAACTTTTTATACATGTTATGAAGAATATATACGAGCGTATATATTTCGAGAATTGTGTAATTTCAGGATTCGTATGCATATATAAATATATGCATGAATTTTCAAAATTTATATATATATATATAAATTTTGAAAATTCCCTGCTCAAGCCCACCAGAGAGTGATCATTTTATAAGAGAAAGTCACTTTTTTCAAATCAAGCTTTTCTTCCCAACCCATTGTTTCAGTTGACCTGGAAATATTTAAACCCTATTCTATGTTTGATTCAATGTGCAAAATTAATTTAATTATCTAATATCCATTTTTTTAACTTCAAGGCTATTTTAATTTCTAAATCAAGAAAATATTCATTGAATAAACTGTCGATATATCACAGATTATAATATAAAAAATTAAATAAAAATTTTTTAGAAATAATTCTAATGGAGAGTAAATTCTTATTGTAAGAATAATAATAATCAATGAGAAATTAGAATTGAAAACTCCTAGCTAAGATGAAAGAGAGATCAGAGAGATTAATTTACAGAAAATATTTTGTTTGAATTCGAAGAGGACTAATTAATAAACTAATTAATTCTCTTCAGGCGTGGAATCCGAAGGGCATTCCACTAGAATGGGTAAAGCGACATGTCCCTGCAATAATTTGACTGGTGCAGGACTTAAGAAGTCGCTCTGGAGGCTCATAGTTCGTCGCACTTTCGGTGGCGACGACGTTGGTCTCCCCCCGTTAATTAATACTGTCTCCGGAGGTCAAACAAATGATGAGAAACCAGGTAATGGGGCCCGAGAACGGGCCATATTGTTCATGATGATTTGTCCACCGTTGAGAGACATCACAGCGCTTCCCTCCGGCTCCGAATCCGTATACGAGGAATAATTTCTTACTGGTTTCTGTCTCTTCCACGATTGTCTTAATGAGTCGTTGACGTTCGCGTAATGATTGACAAATGAATGCGGATCCGAGCGGACTGATTCGTTGTCTGACTCGGATGGTTGGGAATCCGTTGAACTTAACTCGGAGGGTTTCTCGGTCACCGAGCTGTCGTCGGGGTTTTCATCGTAGCCTAAAGCATTAAAACAGAGATTTGCAATAGAGAACAGCCAAAAAGTTGTTTTTTTTGAGACTTATACTACGCCTATATTTATTTTATTTAATTGGTAGATAATTCAATAAAATTTATTGATCTGTCGCAAAGTGAACCACTAGTTCTTGTATATAAAGCGAGACTTCTTCTGTGCAAAGGGACATGGACCAAAAAGACCTTGTGCTTATCCTAGGTATTATTTATGCTAAGACTGTAACTGGTAACTGACCAGTCGAAAATGTAATTGAAAAATTGAGTATAACAATGTTAATTTTGAAAGAGATTTATATCTAGATAATTTTAATCCTTTAATTTTAATCATTGCTTTTTAAAAATTTCATTTCTTCAAGGTTGTTTTCCATTAGAATAGGAATTCTAATAATAATAAGAATTTCAAACCCCTAGTGAATGCCCATCTCAGGAAGAAAATTTTTTCCAATTAATTGAAAGAATTTTTTGATTTCCATTTGGTTTCTTAAATCTTAATTCCCTATGGAAAAATTTTTTGAATACTTCATATATATGGGTTAAGAAATTTTTTTTCTGTCTTTTTCGGCATCTAAGACCATTTTACATTTTCACTCCGTCCAAATTTATTAGTAGCCAATATAATTTAAATAAATTTTATAGCTTAGGACGGGAAGATCCTCTGAGTCTTAGAATAAGAAGCGAGCCCTCTATTTCTTTTCCAGGGAATTGGGGCAATTTTATAATTTTTATGTTCTTGGCATTTTTTTTTTTTGGAACAAATAATTTTAATTTAAAAAATACGAGTATTAAATAAACCATATTAGTTCTACTATGAGCACTCGAGACGCTATTGAATACTAATGTTTTATTCAATTACCTTAACTATTTAATAATTTATTTTCTTTTAAAAAGAAACAACTTACCCTTGAGGCTCTCCTCATCGGAATGATAGGCAACACTGGCCGGCGAGGGCCGAGGAGGTGATTTGCCAAGTACGTTAGGCCCAGGTGGTTGTCTCCGAGAGAGAGTTTGTTTTCCCAGAGTACCATGACCTCCTGTGCTCATGGTCGGGGCATGTCCAGGGCCTCCGATCCCTGTTCTTCGATAGAGCTCAAGAGCAAGCTCATGGCGCTCATCAGCGTCCATCACCATCGACTCCTCCATCACTTTTGCTGCTTCTTCTAAAAATTTAAAACAGTTTTTTAAGAATTTTTATTCATTCTTTATTTCAAAACGTTAAAGAAAATAAACGCTATTTTTGTGCTTAATACATGAATCATGAAAAATATAGGCTCAGACACAAGATCACCTGAGCATAATCCTCTCACACGTTTAGTGCTTATACAAGGTAAAAGATGAATCTCTTTATTAATAGTATATTTTTAAATTGATTTTTTTAAACAATCAGGAACTGAAGGAAGTCAGGAAAACAAAACAAAAAGAGGTTTATGTTTTGGTCGACGTTTCGAACGCTTCTCATGTCCTTTCTCAAAACTACAAAATTACGAAACAACTTAAAAACCTTGTATGAAAAGTTACCCAAAGATTTATATATTGCATAATTGAAAATCACCTTAAGGTCTTCTAGTAACTTGTGATAACTTTTTGTCCTTGAGAAAGGACCTGACGATGTCGACCAAAAAATAAACATCTCTTTGTTTTGTTTTCTGCACACACTCAGCTGCCCTTTGATTAAGACTAAATACACTCATAACGACTTAAACATCTGAAGGGATTCTTTTTTTCTGAAAGAAATTTATCCTACCATTCCTAACCTCACCTAAATTTTTATAGTCTGTGTATTCTTAATAAGTAGGGGTGATAGAAGAGTAGTACAAGTGAGATCGGGCTTGTTTAATACTAAATGCTCCTTTGTTAAAACTTTCATTTTACACTCTTGAAAAATTATTTGGTCTTTATTTTAGTTTCAAACCAAAAACTACTATAAATGAATTTTTTTTAATACAGGTTATAAGAAGAAAGAAAATGAAAAAAACGGAGATATCAGCTCACTATAATTTATTTAATCAGAAGCGATCAGGCTCTTAAGATTAATCAATACAAGTTAAAATTGTATTGATTGATCTTAAGGGCCTGAGGAAGGTCCCAATTTAGGAATGAAACGCCGCTTTTTTTCGAATAAATTTTATAGGCCTGGTCTCTCCATTTTTTCTATTTCACCTAACGACTAATTGTAGAATGTTATTCTTCTTCTCAGGCACAGATAGAGCCTATTTATTATTTGAACGATTAAGAAAGAATAAATTTTAATTTGTTTAATTTACAAAAAAAAAAAAAAAAAAAACTTACGTTTATATTTATAGCTTTTACTCTTGACGCAGAGAACAGCAATGATCATAATAATAATGATAATACTTGTGGCAGCTAAAGCAACCATAAACCAAGTTTGTCTATAAAATGGTTGATGTTGTAAATAGCCATATTCGAAATAGAGTTTGCTAGGAGTCAAGACGGCCTCTTTGCTATAAGCAGGAAGACTAACGCCATAAGCGTTATAGGCGATAACACGGAATGTGTACGATGTGGACGGCAAAAGACTTTGATAAGAGACACTGAACTCCTCAACGAGGCCATTTGAAGTGCGAGTCACCGTTTGCCAGAGATTGTCATCTGTTAAACAATTAAATTCACTTTTATTAATTATTATTATTATTAAATAAAAAAAAATGCTTAATTTTATATAAGAAGAGAAGGTCAAAATAGGCCCCTAGTAAGAATTCAGAAAGGCATCAATAATTTTTTTACTTAATATTTAGCAAATATACAGCTGAAAAATTTATTTCAGCCCTCTGACTACGTGCATGTATTATAACGCCAGCCAAAAATTTGGAGTTAAAATCAAATGTCAATGTTTTTCAAATACAAAATTACTCTCCCCTCCCCAGCTCTTAGATAGATATGAAATCCGCTGGTATATCTAAGACTAGATTCTGAACCGAACTGAACCTAGAAAATAAATGTCAAACTGTACTTCCATCCTATTTGTAACGCCATCATGATTTGTAACGCCATCATGAATCGCAACGCATGTGCCAATCAGAATCCTGTCATGGCAAACGGATTATAAATTGTAAAGGTTAAGAGAAGGATTCATCGATCCTGTTTAAAACAAGCTGAGGTAGCTCAGTAGTTTGTTTGAGATGCGGGAGGGATGCCAAAATGTTTCCTTGTGTAGTGTTTGGAATTTATTTTTATTTATTTTTGAAATTTTTACAATTATTTTTAGCCCTAGGTCTTTAGGTCCCGCTACAACATCCCGTAAGAAAATTCAAAAAAGGAGATCAGAATAAGAGAAAAGTCTTAAAAATGATAAAATAATATAAAATACTAAACAGGCTAGATAGGGAAGAAATGAAAAATGCAAGCACAAACAGGGCCATGGAGACTGTTCCGGTTTCAATTTTGGCATCCTTAATAATACTCTGGAAAATTGATGAAACTTTCTTTGAGGGCAGCAAAAATTTAGTCTGGCATCGGCACAAATTCAGTGAATGCAAAGATCCTCTTTTTCGGAAGCGAGTTAGGGAATTAATAACTAACCGACTCGTTAGACAGCTTGATGCTTAATAAAGAAGTAAAAATTCCCTTAATATG
This sequence comes from Anisolabis maritima, assembly GCA_010014785.2. NCBI lineage: Eukaryota > Metazoa > Arthropoda > Insecta > Dermaptera > Anisolabididae > Anisolabis > Anisolabis maritima. Next base: position 9,246 of record JAAAKE020099243.1, read on the forward strand.
AACAAAAGTGCAAAATTTATTTTTAGAAACAAAATTGTTAAAGAGCGAAGTTTTTCCAAATTTTTGACAAGCAAATTTAATCTAAACACACACAAGTATATGAATAGTATTCATTAATACATATATAATGAGTGAATGAATTTGAAATTGGTGTTCTAGGGAAGAAATCGAAATTCAAAAACCTGTGGATTTGTGCTTTTCTACTTGAAAGGTTTTTCACTCTGAGAGTTGTTAGGTCATTATATATGCAAAAAAATGATGTTACCAACAAGTATTAAAAGAGATGGAAATGAATTAAAACAAGAAATTGAAATGTTTCACGAAATCAACATATATATTTAAATAACTTGCTAAATTTGTTTTTTCAAAAATTAAAAGATGAAATTTAAAATTCGGTTCTTCTCAAGTAAATAAAAAAAGGTTATTAATCATGCAAAATAAAAGATAGAGAAGAAAAGAAGGATGAAATGAAAAAGAGAAATTAATTTAACTTTAAATTTTTGGATATTTTTTTCTTGATTTTCAAATCAATTAATTCCAAAGATGAGAGGAAATCAATCCAATCAATGGAAGGCACCTTTACAGAAATTAAACGCCCATTCTCAAGACGTTTCGGTTAATTCGTTTCTTGCTTGGGCTGACTTGCTCTACCATACGAGATCGACAATCCTAAAATTATTATTCCCAGTTAAGAAAAAGTTTTTCATTTTCATTTGTATACGATGTTTTGAACGCTGATGAGACAGAAAAAGACCGAAATTGGTTTTTCACTAGATTATTAAAAGAAAGCAAAACGACTTCGGTGGAGGGAGAAAATGTGTGAGTCATTTAGGTCTGTCTTGCTCCCAGAGTACAATCTCAAAGGTATCGATTCTGGGGCAAAAGCGAGCGAAGGTCCAGACTTCTGGGTGTAGGATTTATCTAGCTGCTACCTTGCATTTTTCTTGTGAACAATTTTATCAAATATTAATATTAAACCTTTTTTTTTTAAGGTAAATTAGAGTAATAAATTTTATAAAAGTAAATAACAATAGAGATATATGAAGGGAAAAAAGTAAACATGCCAAAAAAAATTTTAAAGGAAAAAACTGAATATCAGCGGATAAAAAAAATTGAAGAGAAGTCTTAAAGGTAAAAAAAAAAATGAATGCAGAAAAATTAGAATATCATATAAAAACTAGATCAAAAAACAAAAATTCGATTCTTTGAAAACAGGTTGAAGGGTTATTGAGAAGAACTTTTAAATTTTTAGTACATATATTCATGTTGTATTCGTGAAAATAAAACATTGACTTGTCAAATGCTCTAAAAAAAAAGGAAAGAGATTCTGAGACAAATCAAGGATCTAAAACTACATCAGGGACAAGAGAACGAAGTGTTACAAAGACACTTACTCTTCTGCCACTCTTCCGAAACTGAGGCATAGTAGCAGAAAACAAAATTGCCATCAATAATAGATTTTAAAATTATTATTAATAAATTTTACTTTTATTTGCTAAAATTAATTGTTTAATTTTTTTAATAAATAAAAAAAGATATCGAACCTTTTCTTCGGGATTGAATATAATATCCTAGCAGAACGCCTTTTCCGCTGGGTCCATTGAACCAGTGAAGATCAACAGCGGAGACTGAGGTGGTTAGAGTGAGATCACGAGGAGCTCCAGGTGAGCCTTCTTGAGGTCCTGTGGTCACATTGGCAACTACCGGAGGACCCAAAGAAAAGGTTTGCGCCCGTACGGAAAGCGTATAGGCCACCTGTTCCTCTAGGCCTGAGATGAGAAGTGTGGTCGCAGTCACCGTCTCCTTCACTTGTTTACTGAAATCTAAAAGTACATTTCCAAATAATATCTATATATATGAAAATTAATTAGTATATGCATATACTCATTTATTGCATAAAAATAACTTTTCCAGCTGTACTTTAGTTTTTTGTTTTTCATTGATTAATAATCACAAGAATCTATCTATCTAAATTCCTGAAAGATTTAGTCAATACTTACGTTCATTATGTTCTGCAGTCTCGTATGCAACTACATAACCAGTAATACGACCATTTCGTTGCGCGGGAGGTTCCCAATTGATGCGCAAACTATTTAAAGTGATTTCGGAAAATCTGAGATTCATTGGTGGCCCAGGAAGACCTTCATGAGTGCGAACCTAAAATATAAACAAACGTGAGTATAAGAATTCAAAATTAATAAGTATCAATCTTACTGTGATCGGAGAGGATCGTGGCCCATCCCCAGCGGGATTAAAAGCCAGCATCTGAATTCGATATTCAGTCCATTTATCTAGGAAAACGAGACTATGATCTGTAGAGGTGGCGGGGATGATTTCTAGCTCCTCTTCAGGTTTGCCCTCGGCTTGATTAGGTGAATCGGTTGCGAGATAGAACACCTTGTAGCCAAGGAGATCGCCGTTTTGGTCAGCCTGTTGTGGAGGTCGCCATCGAAGTCTAACTTCGGTCGATGAAATTGATTCAGCCTTTACTTGCAGGGGCTCGCCGGTAGGAACTGCTTCACCCACATAGACAGTTGCTGGGGGACTTGCAGGTCCTTCACCCTAAAATATTCAAATTTTTCAAAATAACTCAAGAATCAATAGAGGAGAAACTAAACACTATTATTGCAAAAAATTTGATAAAGAAAAAGGTAATTATGCATAAAAAACAATTTAAACATTGATTCTTGCCCAATATTTCTTCTCGGTGTGGGGAAGGTTCCGACTATGACACTTTCGTAACCCTTTTGACTGCCCTGAAAGGCTCTTGGAGGCTTATCGTTAAATGAATAATAATATAATTAAAATAAAAATTCATTTTAGATAAATTTTTTTTTTTTCTCTTTGAGGATTATAATTATATTCACATTTTGTGAAAGGTTTCAATTCAAATTTTTTTAAACATAAAAAATTTTTGGAAAGCTCTGGATTTCATATTTTTTAATAATGAAAAAAATGAATGAATTCTTAAAAGAAAGCAAAAAAAAGAAAGTATTATTAGGAAGGGAATTTGGTCAATAACCCTGGAAAATTTCTTCTATTCTAAAGAGAAAATTTTTAAAATGATGAAGTGATTTGAAAATTGTTTTGAAAAGTTTTCATAAAATCAATTTCTACTTTAAAAATTCTCTATATTTTTTTATTTAATTACTAAATGTAAATAAATATTGAAAAATACTATACTCTGTTAAACATGTTAAAAATTTTACCTGTGAATTATAAGGAACTACGACAATTTCATAATTTCTATCTCTTGCGAGATCCTCTAGCACGACTTCTGTAGCGTTATAACCACCCAATTCTCGAGAACCCTAAAAAATAATTTTTTTTTAAATTTCTCTTTTAAATTTTCATTTAATTTAAGAAAAAAATTTCTACCTGAAGGGCTGAGGGAAAATCACTAACGGGTTGAAAAAGAACGCGATAGCCAGCAGTTTGGTAGTCGCCGTTCCAATAGGCCTGATCGATTCTTTGCCAAGTGACTCTGACACTCGTCGTTGTGATAGGGACGACACGTAATCCGGTAATGGAACGACTTGGAGCAGCAGGCAAAGTCCTCGCAGCGACTGATTCCTGGCTCCAGCCACTTGGGCCCAAATCATTTGTTGCCTGAATGCGGAATCGGTATGCAGTGTAGGGTTTGAGGTTCCCGACAATGAATGAAGTCAATTCGGGATCAACTCGCCCTTGCACGGGCAACCAAGGACCATCGCTTTCCCTCCGTTGTAGAGTGTAATATCTGGTTAAAATTGGAAATAATAATTAAAATATTGAACTATTATTTTTGATAAAGTGAAGTGAATTAGGGTTATTTATACCTCAAAGGGGCGAAACCGTCACGACCAGGTGTCCAACTCAAAGTCATATGCTCACTCTGAAGTTGACTTCTGGAGATCTGAGGGGCCGAAGGAGGTTCTGGTCTTTCTCGGTTATTCGTCGTAAATACTAAAGCTTTGGCACTCTGACCCCAGCCAAGTCGGGTTTGAGCGTTCACCGTGAACTTGTAATACCTAAAAACAATTGCTATTTATTAAAAAAATACAAAAACACAAAAATAATTATTTAACTATAAATATTATAAAAGAATGACTTTTACAGTTGCCAACAGCGTTTCACTAGAGTAGGGATTCTCTAGAAAAATTTTCCTGACCAAATGTAAAGCCTTTTAACACATCAGAGTTCCATTTCGTCTACAACTCACTATAATATTTACTGGTTTTTGTCTGATTATTCAAAAAAAAAGGTCAAATTATTTGTTGTGCTACCCTCCCATCTTCTTATCCTAGCGCAGTCATTTTAAATAATCTCTTAAAGATTATTTACTATTTTCTAAATGATTGATATATATCAGATATCAACATGATAACGAGGAGTCGCGCGCCCTTAAGAGACGACATAATGGAAATTAACTTTGTAGAGGTCTGCATAAAAATGATATTTATAGACAAATATAAGAACTTTTTTTATCTTTCTAATCAATATATCGTGTATTTTTTTTACAAGGAAAGAATGGGAGAATGGGAATATTTCTTCGATGTTGTTTAGGATTTTTTATTGTTCTGGCTTTCATAAAAATAAAAGATACTCGTATTTTGTATTCAACAACCGACTGAAGTATCGGTACTTTGCAAATTCAGTAAATTTCCAATACAATATAAAAAAAAAGTGTATTTTTTTTCTTAACCACATCAATTTTCAAAATTTGACAAACTTTTTTTTTTTTAAGGATTGTTCGTGGCTCTGTTCCCTTCACCTCCCTCTTTCAATTTCCTAAGCCAGCAAACCCCCTATGTCCTTAGATTTTAGATCAGCCAATTTTTTATATTCCTTTCACCTCTTTGTTTTCATTTTAGAGGAACTTAAATTTCCTCTTGACATTTTTTTAAATTTTTTTTATTATCCAATAAAAGAGTACAAAAATAAACAGACAAATATTAAGAATTATCAATGAAAATTAAGATTTCTAACAAGGGTCTAAAAATAAATCTAATTTCTCCAAAATTATTAGAAAATATAATAAATATAAATAATTATAAGTTATAATGTACTGAGTAGTATTTCGGCATTAGTTACTTGACTAGAGACGGCCTCCTTTTGCTTTGAAACAAATTTTAATTATGAAATATTTACCATCAGACTCAATTTTTTTTAAAGCTTGAAGATTGATTAGATTTTATTCAAATCAACTCGAGAATAATGACTCTTTTTTTAAGCTACCTTTGTATAACTATTTGTTACAAGCTAGATTGGTTTATGAAATAGTTACCGTTCAGGTTGAAGATCAGTTGCGCGATAAGTCCTATCCGATGGGACAAACTCCCGAGTAATATTCTTTGCACCCAATTCATCAGGAGCAAATGTTACCCTGTAGGCAAGAATGAGTCCGTTGGGCTCCTCAGGGACATCCCAAATAATTCGGGCTGTGGTTAAAGAGACATCAGGAAAAGATACATTGCTCGGTGCCCCGGGGACATCTTCCAGAGTTTGAACTCGAACAGGTGGGACAGATAATGCGCCATCCCCCAAACGAGTATAGGCCAATACCTTTTGAAAAATTTAATTTTAAATAGATTTCCAAATATTATAAACTTATAAAATAAATATTACCTGAATATGATAGGTAACGAATTTTCGCAATTCAGTCAAGGTTGTTGTTGTACTTGAATTCCCTGAAATTGTTTTATATTTAAAAGGAGTTCGACCCTTTCCACTACCGTAATAAACCTAGAAAATAAAATAATATTATAAATAGTACACAAAAAGGTTGAAAATACCAAGTTTATAAAGTTGATTCTATAATACCTTAAAACCCTCGATTATCCCATTGCGATGTTCTTCAGGAACTTCACCCCATCGAACCACAATTGTAGTACTTGAAGTGGCATTTGCAACGATTCCGACTGGGCCATGAGACGGAACAGCTTCTCGTGTTCTTTCAATAGCAGGCGGACTCGGAAGCGATGGCCCTTAAATCATTCCAAAGATTCATTTGGTTGACTGTTTTTAATTCATTAATTCCAAATACAAGAGCAGTGAACTCACCAACGTCGTTGAAAGCAGTGGTGACAATTTCATATAAAGTGAATTCCTCTAGATTGCTGAGAACATGCGAATTGGCTGTGGGATCCTCAATCCGAACGCTCAGAGGAGAGGACGAGCCCTTTTGTCGGTAGGTGATGTTGTAACCTCTTGGATTCCCATACCACTCGATTTGTTGAAGAGGCTAATAATAATCAAAATCATAATGAACATATAAAAACGCAATCAAATTTTTCAAATAAAGATTTTTTATTTTATCCAAAATAGGAAATAGATAATAATAAATACTGACTATCCAGCGGACGCGGAGTTGGGTTGCGGACATGGCGCGTACAGTGACGTTCCTAGGCGCGTGAGCAGGTGGTGCTTGGATCGTCTGAAATGCCTTGGTGGGTTCGCTGGGTAGCGAAGCACCAACTACATTACATGCCACCAACCGTAAGGAGTATTGCATGAAGGGAACGAGGCCTGTTACAGTGAGAGTCGATGCCTCCGGTTCAGAGATCTCTATCAGTCGACGCCAAGTGATGTTGCGAGCAGTTTGAGCCTCTACGATCCACTTGGTGATGGAACTGCCAGGAGAAGAGGAAGGCGAATATTAAATAATGGATTCGGACATAATAAAATCATTTTAAAAATTGTATCTAATTTTACAATCATAACTATATGATATTAGTTCAATTCTGTTCCTTTCAAAAGTTCGCTGTGAGTAGTGGCGAAGTTAAATGTATTAAAGTGGGTACTCTATAATTAATTTATCTATTTATTTATTTTTGAGAAAGTCTTCTCTCAAAAAATTGTGATAAGGATTTTAGACATGTTAAAAATTAAGATATGGATGCCCTAAAAGTCGCCATTAAAAAAATATATCATATAAGAAATTTTAAAAGTATTAGTTTTGTGTCATCATGTGTAGTTAGCCAAAAGGCATGTTGATCTTTGTGATTCATAATTAGCTAATATCTAGATGGTCTGTCAAATATTCTCTGGTATATTCCCTGTGAGTGAGAGCAATAAAACCCCCCTTGTTTCTTCTCTCAGAGAGACACAAACTTTAAATAAAAATACCTAATAATTTTTATTTTTATTTTTCAAAGAAAAATGGAAAAAAAAAATATTTTTTGAAAATATGGATATTCTAAGGCGTATAGTTTAGAGTTCGTCTTCGCCACTCGTTAATAGATTCCTCACCTATTTCCATCGAAACCAGGAGTGAATTGAAGAACGACACTAAACGGCTCGATGTTGCTGACAGCTAATTTAGTTGGTGGTTCGGGTAGCACCGGCTCGATTCCCGATTGAATGGTTGCCACACGAGGAGGTCCAAGACCCACTTGAGTGGCGGCAGCGATTTCGAAACGATAGTGAGTTGTTGCTTGAAGATGCTCCACGAGCAACTCGTGAGTGTCTGCGGTCAGATTGTGAGTCAACATGGTCGAAGGCTTATCTCTTACTTGGTATCTAGCCAAGGAAAAAAGTAAAATATTTGAATAATAATTAAAAATAAAGAAATTATTTCACGAAATCCAATATTTAGTTACCTAAGCTGATATCCAATTAAAATTCCGTTTGGTTGAGTCGGTGGAGTCCAAAGAACACGCACTGCTCGATCAGAAACATCATCGAATTGCAGAGAAGCCACTTGATCAGGTACTATCCAAAAAAATAATAATAATTTATTTAGATATAAAAAAAAAACAATTGTGAAAAATGAAGAGGAATTTACCATCTTGTAAGGTGCGAATAGAAAATGGATCACTGCTTTTTCCATCTCCAGGGTCAGTAAAACATAGAATGGTAATATTATATTCAGTGAATTTATCTAAACCAGAAAGAATCGCTGTCTGTTCTGCAAGAGGGTCCAAAAGACTCGGGGGAACCGTTTTTATTCTAAAAAAAAAAAAAAAAAAAAATTTTCAATATAAGTTTGCTATTTTCCTGGGAATAAAAGCAACAAAGAAATCTATAACTGTATTTATAAATTCACTATTAAATAAATAGAGGAAAAATTAAATTAGTAACAAGAATTGAAATGTGGTGAATGCAATTTTGAAGAACGGAATGAATGAACGTAAAAAAGAGGCAAACAAAATCTAAATTTTGAAAAAGAAATAAGTTTTGTCTGTCTTCCACTCCCAATTAGAAATTATTAAAGCCATCATAATATATTAATAATATCTTATATGTTTCAATTTTATCTGATTTGAAACTGGAACATTAAAAATGTTTTTGAAATAAAATAGTAATAAAGTAAATAAAAATATCGTGATAAGAATATAATTATGCATAGATGGAGATGGTGTTGTTTATGTCTTTTCAAGCAGGTAAATATTTCCATCCCAATCTCTTTGTCCTTCAATAAACATCCGGAATGAATTGGCCCTTAATTAATTCTTAATTCTAGTTCCTCTTCCTGTTTCATTATAATTTATATAAATCACTGCTCTCTCATGTAAATGCGAATTTATTTTTAGTTTTTCTTTCTCTATAAGAAATAAATATGTAGATTAACGAAAGAGTAGTGATCGTAAAAAAAATCGATTTTGAGATTTCAACGGAAATATGAGAATGATTTAGGGAATATATAAATAACTAGAGTAAATATAGCTAATAAAAAATCTTATATTTTACCTATTTCTCTCAGGGTCATGAGCCCAAGCTTCAATTTTATACCCTTGATTGATACCATTTATTTTCTGAGGATCTGGAGGCTTCCAAGATATCTTCAGAGCTGTTGAGTTGATGGCTATCACTTTGATACCTGATGGGGGAGCCTCAGGAACTGAAAAATTAAAATATATATTTAAAAAATGCCTATGGAAATTTAAGAAAAGAGGTTTTAGAGGAAATCAATGAACGGGTGGAAATCGTTTAGAATTAGAGAGGTAATAAAATAGAAATAAAATTACCTCCTTCTCGAGTTTTAATTTTAACTTCCTCACTATAAGCGCCGACCCCTTTATTATTATATGCTGCAACTTGGACAACATAATCTTTCCATGTAATGAGATCTTGAATAAGAAAACTTCTTTGGGCCTCATTCGTTACATTTTTATAAGTCCAAGGACTTTCTTTATATCTAAAAAAAAAAGAGGAAATGTATAAACTATGATTCTTAAGTTGTATTTTATTTTTCTCTTACCCTGAAAGACGATATCGTAGCATATATCCTAAAATTTGTCCATTTCGATGTTCTTCAGCTGGTGGTTGCCATTGGGTGATGATTTCACTAGGAGAGCGTGCAGATCCAACTAATCCAAGGGGCGGCCCAGAAGGAGCTAAAATAGAGATGGAATAAAATAATTAAATATCAAATTTTTGAAATAAAATTTCTTTTTGACATCTGAAATGACTAAGTTCGAATCTTGAAGTATAACTGTATTATTTTTTTAAGAATTAAGATTGATAAAAACCTTCTTGAGGTAGAGTAATGGTGTTGCTGGGTTCGCTAGCCATTCCTTCACCCACACTATTTACAGCAAAAACTCGAAATTGATATGAAGAAGCTGCCTTTAAATTTTCCAACTGCACCCAACGTTTGCTGGCTGACACGTTGGTAGGAATAGTTATCCAATTCGCATCTGAGATCGGACCTAAAAAGAAGGCATTATGTCATCATTTTGTTTTAAATTATGTAATTAAGAATACATACCGAGATCTGAGACTTCTCGACGTTGGATGATGAATTGAAGGGTTGGCGCATTGCCGTCAAAACCGGGTGTCCAAGTGACGTTAACAGATCGGGTGATATATTGACCTTTAGTCACCCGAGAGGCCCTGACGTTCAGAGGAGCATAAGGTAATTCAAGGACACTCAACCTTGCTGACCTGGTGTCATCGCCTCCAGGCGAGGTCACTATGCATTGGTAATCGCCTACGTCCGCAGCTCGCACCGCAATGATCTCCAAAGTTCCATCTTCACGGATACTAACTCTTGACGATTCAATCACCGGCCTTTAACATAATTATTAAATTTCATTAAATTTATAATTTAGCCAAAATTCGACAAAAAAAAGAAGAAAATAAGATTTAAAAGAAGTAATATTAAAATAGCTTCAAGCGACAGCTGTTGAATAAAATTTTAGAAAAGAAATCTTAATATTGACTGCGTGTTTTCTTTGCAAAAAGAAGTTCATTTGTTTAAATATTCTTAATGATTGCAAAATTTAGAGAAAGTTTTGGATTGGGGAAAGATTCGCCCTTGCTTTGCATTATCCCTCTGTGCTGTGAAAATTATGATAGTTAAGGCAGCCTTTGGATGCTCAATAAAAACTCAAAATTGAGATGTTTCGAACGTTTTGGTTTATTGGTTCATCTTCAATTTGATAGCTGTATTTATAGCAAAAGGTAGTCAGTATGGATTTGAAATATATATTAATATAAATGCGAAAATGATGTTAATTTGTTTTATGATAGAGTCTCATTGTTAGGTGAGTGATAAAAATGATAAATGTGACCGAAAGGAGACCCAGTGGTTAATTTTTTCGCTTAATTTAAAAAGAGGAAGGGACTGGCTTAGAGCAAATAGAATAAATACCAGTCTTAACGTCTCTTACTTCAGTTAGAAATGAAAAAAGAAATATAGTTCATATGTCTGTTAAATTCTTTTGAAAATCTGGATTTGGTGAATAGAGAAATTTTATGAATAGGTTCATTTAGCAGTGGGACATTTGTGATTTGTATCTGCACTAGGGAGGGAAGAATTCTAACTTTCTTATCCCATAAAGACATATTGGTAAATCTTTTGATTTCGAAAATCTGCAAATCCATTTAATTTTAAAAAAATCTAAAAAGATAGTTTAAAATTATTTTTTTGCAGTTTTTTTAAATAGTAACTTACTCATTATTATGTTTCCAAGAGAGTTCGTATGGCACTGCACGATCAGAAGAGACTTTACATTGAAGTGTAGCTGTTTGCCCAAGAAGGACTTTCGTATCCGCTGGAGGCTGAGAGATTTGAGTTCGCACTAAATAAAAATAATCAATTTCATTAATATTTGAATTAATGAGAAATTTAATTATTATTTGAATACCTAGAACAGAAAGATGAGCAGTGGCTTGAATGTGGCCGGCTTCATTGGCTCTGTGACATATATAGGCTCCAGCATCCTCTTCACGAACGGCAGCAATCAAAAGATCTCCATGTTCTAAGATCTGCACTCTGCCTCCATTGGAAGTACCACTCAAAGGGATCATTTCATCAGGCCCATCAGCTAAAGAGAGAAATCAATTATCGGTTTCTAATCTTTAAGTAGAGGTGAGACAGCCCATAAAAAAATAATAATTATTTCGAAATCATCATCATCAGAACGGAAATAATGTCAAAGTATTAGATGAAAGTGCATTCTCAACCAAATATAATAAGAAGAAGTAATCAATCTCAAGATTACCTTTTAGTGGGACTTTGGTCCAGGTGGTATTCGGAGTTGGAGCTCCAGCAGCCCGACAACTCAAAGTCACATCCTGTCCAGCTAAAATGGTGGCATTTTGCGGTGCAGCTTCAAGCACAGGTCCAGTAGCTGGGGAAATAACAATTCATTTTTAAGGATAATTCTTTAAAAAAACCAACTATTAAAAAAAAAATTGCTAAAGCAATGTTTCTTTAAAGGTTAATTAAAATATTGACTTTACATTCCAAAAAGAGGCTTTATAATAATAATAAAAACGATAACGATCTATTTCTAAATCCTAAAAAAATCACCTTCAAAAACGCCATGCACAAAACCAATACAAAAAATATTATACAAAATAAGAGGGGAAAAATGAAAAGAGCAGGCGAAAAAGAGAGAAAGAGGTGAGGAAAGTGCTGGGAATTTGAATGAGTGGCGAAGCTCTTCACACACTCCATGCGAGCCTCGCTGTGATCACTAAATAATAAATAAAAATAAAATTGAGTGAAAATCAAAATGGGGCCGGCTTGTCCAAGTGGCGGTGAAAAGGGCCAAGCCAAGCCCTGAGGCCTAAAGGTAGCAAGGATCAAAGGGCTTACTGCCGTTTAGAATATAACGAAGGTCTGAGCCAGAAAGACGGAGGACAGCAATTCCGGAGGCTGCATCCCGTCTGCCGATCGCCCTGCGCCCTGTCAGTCACCAAACACTTTTTTTAGCTACAAAATCCCCTATGCATACCTTATCATCCAAACAAAGATATAAGCATATATTTTATATATATATTTGGGATCTATTATTTAAGGCAGAGATGAAGAACCTTAAGGCCTCCACATGATAAAATGGCAATAAAAAATGTTGTACACTATCAACATATATCAGAAAATGAAACACAGTAATTTTTGATCCACATTAAAAATTATATCTAAGAACAAAAATAATGGAGGCTCTTCAGGGGTAAAATAATTTGAAAGGAATAAAAGGGGTTTGAATTCTGTAGAAGTTCATGGATGTATTATTTTTGTCTTATATTTTGAGTAAAAATGAATAGAATTGGTTAGGACCGGCCATAAGAAAAGATGTTCATGGGCCATAAAAAAAAGAAAGAGAAATATTTACACTATGACACTGAATTGATTTAAAGTGGATAAAAAATTAGTTGGATTTCATTTAAGCTCTCTGATTAATAATTAAGTTTAATATTAAGATTCTTTGAGATATCTTCTATTCAATTAAAAAATTTTATAGGGTGCTTGAGCAAAAACCTTTTTTCGTGGCATCCGCCTCTCCAGGGTTTTGGTGTAGTTTGGTTTATTGTTTTCATTATGAAAATATTTGATTTTTTATTATTTCAAAGGTTTTTTTTTAATATATTAAAGATTTGTATTAGATTATTGAGATATAAGTTCAAAGTCAGTGTTTTTAAGTCTGAGGTTTACTTTTTCTAAAAATTCTAAAAGCCTTTGATAAAAACTCTTGTATTTAGAGCTCAAAGGTAAAGAAAAATTGTCAATTTCACTTATTTAAAACAGCGGTTCCAAATCTAGGATTAGTCTTTAAAAGGTGCGAAATAAAAAAAAGTCTGGAATGATTAATAACAGATCATACTAGATTTTTATAAAAGTGAAACAATTTAATAAAATCGTTTACATCGAAGTCAAAAATGGATGGCAATTATTGATTTAAATAATAAAGTAATTATATAGGAAAAACAAAGTTGAGTTTGGTTCATTATTGCAATTGTACGGTATATATCCCATATTCTGGAGTGTAAAATGCAAAAATGTTTATTATATTTATATAATTTTTATGTTATATTAATTAATGTTCTCCTAGATAGAAAAAAAAATTAGTTCCTTAAGAAAAAAATGTTGAACCACGAGATTGATTAAAATAATTCCTATAAGTTTCTAATTGAACCAAAGAAATCTCTTTTTAATAATGAAATGATATTTTGAATTATAATGAAGATGAGAAAAATATTCTTTCAATAATAAAATTGGAATTAATTTTTTGTAATCAAAATTAATCAAAATGATTCCTTTTTAGGAATAAAAATTTCAAAGAATAATTTTTATTGAAAATATTTACTTTTGACTTTTAGCCAAGTATAAGTAGAGTCCTCTCCTGCTTCATTTGCCGCTAAACATTGGAATATTCCGGTATCTTCCATTCGAACCCTTTTAATTACTAGAGAACCATCTTCGTCGACGGAGTATCTACAAAAAAGAAGGTGATATAACACTAAGAGATTCTCATTTAATAACCTACAAAACATCTTATGTATGAAGATATGGAGGGCAATATATTTTATTAAAATGATAATATGGCATGATTATTAATAATAATATGGCAATATTATTAATATATTAATTAGATGTCATTTATCTTACTTAATTTCTGAAAAAGATTGTAATAATATAAAAACGAATAATAATAACTCAACATTAAATAGATTGAAATGATTTCAATCGGAATTACACTTTATAAAAGCAACTGAGATTAACAATTAATTTTGAAATAATATGAAAACAATAATCATCAAAGAAAATTGAATTTAGATAGAAAAGTTCATTTAGGCTAATGGGAGTTTGTTAGTATGAGTAATCGCCACTAGGTGCTTTGAATAAGCGCGCATTTTTTCAATTTTTTAAATTATTAATATAAAATATTTTAACCTATTCGAAAATTAGTTTAGTAGGAATGAAATTGTTCTTTATTCAGGGTGTTTTTCAAGTTTATAAATTTATCTAATTATAAATCTGAGTTCAAAAGAGCCGTGCTTATCTACGGACCGCAAATAAGTAATTCATATGTAAAGGTTAATTAATCGGATTGAACTCAAACTGAGATCAGGACCAGATCAAAAAGACTCGCGCCAGTTTTCTATATAAAGTAAAAAAAAAAAAAAAAAAAAAATGAAGGTGACTGGTGAACTGGATAGAAGATCTGTCCGACTAAGTGTATAGAAGGATATAAATTTTATCACAATCCCCAAATATAGATGTAAACGAAGGCAGAAAAATAAGAAATTCAATGGAATGAATGTCTTCCTCAAATCTTATAGTGAAAAGGAATAAAAAAAAGTTACGATTTTTTTTTAATAAAATAATTTTAATAAAAGAACTAACCTCTCTGGGGAAAGCTGTTCCACACGTTCGGTATTTCGAAACCAAAAAATATTCGGATTAGGAACACCAACCGCTTCGCAAGGCAAAGAAACTGTCGATCCAAATTCAACTAAAGTCTCTGGCTTCGCAGGAGTAACAAAGCGAGGTTTTTCTATAAAGAAAAAAAGTATTTAGAAATAATAATTTAAAGATGTGTATAATCGAAACGAACCCATGACGATGACATCGGCACTTGCGGAGACCTCAGGAAAGCCGCCAGTTCTTAAGAGAACTTGGCAAGTGTATTGGCCTGTGTGCGTTAGATTAGCTTCGAGCAGTGACAGCGAGCGGTTCCAGAGATCATTAAAAGTGTGTTGAACTCCTGATGTCTCAATCGGAATGCCATCCTTTAAAAAAGAAAATAAATAAGATTCTTTTTCTTTAATAAGAGCATTATGAAAAGGTGGAAATAAACCGACTTTGAGCCACAGTGTAACCAGTTCATGAAGAGGTCTAGCGTTGCCGATGCACTGCAATTCAGCGATTTGCTCGCCTTTCGTTAGACGAAGTGATTCGGGAGCGATTACAATTTCTGGTGCAACCTGGGATAAAAAATCACAATGAAAATCCTTAGAAGGGTGACGGAATTTGATTTTTCTTACGTCTGTGACTTCATCGGGTCCTGATTCTACATTGAGATGAACCCAAGCGGAATTTTCTTCTTTGCCGAGTTGAGTATTCGTAGCCCGAGCACGATAAGAGCCACTGTCCGAAGGCTCGGTGGCAAGGATTACGAGTTGGCCATGTCTTAAAAAAAATTATTATAAAGATGGAGAGAATTGAGAACCAGGCTAGAAGTTATTTTTTTCTTTTAAAAGAAGTTATTAGTTTACCTGGTGTAGGCGTATTTTGCGGCGTACGATAGAGGGCCTTGTTCACTTTGCCAAGTAACGGCAGGCGGTGGTAATGAAGAGAGAGGTGGAAGATGGAGTAGAGCAGCGCTACCTGCCTTCACCGACACGGAGAGCTCTTCGCCAGCATTCTCGAACACACCCATATCTATATGGCACACCAAATATTTTTAAACTTCCTTGAAAAAAAAAAACTTTTTCTGAGACATATATATCTTCAAAATATTGATAGAAAAAAAAAATTTAAAAGGAAAAAATCTAAGGAAAAGGGGATGCTCTGAGAGTCTATCCAGGGGGTAAAATTTTCTGTGTCCAGCCCAGCCTCCAAAAGTAAATTACATTTAGGCGAGAATATGAATTTTGGCTCAATACAAGTTATAAAAGAAGGAAACAAAAAATTCTCCTCTCTTAGGAGTTGTGACTTATTTTATAACGTTTATATTTTTTCTCGCCTATTTTAGTAATTTTCCTTCGGAAACACCCGCATCCATATATATCTCCTTATGGACCCTTCTTGACTTCCCTTGCACTCGAAAGATGAGAACCGCAGTCAGAGACATATACAAAGGGGGGAGGGGGAGGGGGGGGTAATTACCCCCAAGATTTTTATTTCAATTTTAATTCTTTTTTCTGCCGCCGAGGCCATTTAGATTATAAACTGTACAATTATAGTGAGAGCCGATGTTTTCAAATTAGCAAATTAGCCTTAAAAGAAATCTTTGTAAAGATTTGTTAATGATGATAGTATTGGATTTTACTATATAGGCTAGGCTCTCTTATTTGAACTAGATCGTCTTAGACGGTCATCATAGTTTCGCACTAGAGGCAAGGACGATTCAGACGATCGCACCCCCTACCCCCCCCCTACAATTTGTCTGCAGTGGTCATTAGAGTTTTATAAATCTTCTCTTTCTATATATATTAATATTTTCAATTGCAGTTTTTTTCACCTACTCTGACCATTAAGACTTAATATATACATCATAATAATACTGAGGAAAATGCGTATCGATGGCTTCGGCGGACGTTCAACTCTCTTGTTTCTCGGAGGCCACCTATCCGAGATTCAGTAGTGCTTGGCCTTGCTTTTGGCAATGACCTTGGTGGCTGAGATTCTCCTTTCCTGCCAGACCCGCCGATATTCTCTGTATATCATTTTAATATTAAATATCGATTGCTTCCGACGTGCGTTCATTATAAATATATATAAATTACAATTACTCCCCCCTCCCCCCAAATTACTAATGGCTGGATACGTTAGTGACCGCAGTTCAATACTGCAGTCACTAACGTTCAATATCAAACGATTTCAAAGGAGAAAATTATCTCAAATTTGTTAAGTGACAATAATTATAGAGGCTTTTTTTTTTTTATTTTTTCATACACAAATATCAACATGTATTCAATCGAATTGAGCATTTTTTGGAATCGCAAATGTCTTCATAGATCAATGAATCTATCATTAATATTTCCTCTTTAAATAATCACCTTTTTTTTTTTTTATAAACTGAAATTATTTTTTTCTTATATTCAGCATTTATTTTACCCTCCTTTCAGGATAACTGAATTTTATTTCTAAAAGTCTTTTCCAACTTATTTTTATTCACATTTTTTGCATATATAAATAATGCCTTAGATATCAGATTTTAACCCCCCTCACCCTCTCAAATCCAAAAGGGAAAAGACTTTTCTTTCTATAGGGAAAGAGGACTTTAAAACTTTTGAAATCAATGGTAGAATTATAATATCAATAAAATCGCTTATTGGATCCAATGAAGATGAATAAGAAATGAGTATTTTATAGAATGTTACATTTTCTTTGTTTGGTTCATAAATTTATTTTTCTAAGTTTTCAAAATATTTAAAAAATGTATCATTTTTTTTTAAATTAACGTTTTATAAAAAATAATATTTAATTAAAAATCTTAGTGATTTGTCCCAAAATTCTAGGAAAATTTTTTTAAATATTCGGATCATAAATAGAGTCAAGAGACGAGTCTAAAACAGGGAAGTGGCGGACAGGCCCCACTCTAATGCCAGCTATTTCCCGGTTGGAAATCCCTGCACAAGACATTCAAAGTAGACTCCGAGGGGTTCGTTCCCCACCACTGGTCAAGAGCGGGGGTCTCTTTTTGTATAGGCTCGTCTAAAGCCACAATTTTATAAATTTCACACAAGTACTTTAGGACCGGACAAAATTTATAATAAATTTAATCATATGGGACAGAGGTTGTTATAATCCCAAGTAGCGACAGAGCTTCTATTCCACAAATCAAATCCACGAATGCAAACCTACATTTTTCAAGAATTTCACTTAAAAATTTTCTTCCCATGATCAATCCCAATATCAATCATAAATTAGGATTAATTAAAACCTAGTATAACTAAATAATTTGATATTCTATAATTTTATATTTATATTATCTATATGTATATTTCATTTTGTTTTTATACAATCATTCATCTATTGTTTATATGTATTTATTTTTACGTATTTATATAATTTTTACACTGTTAAAAATTTTTGTAAAGGAATGACCAAGAAGTTGTCATTAAAAAAATATAAAAAAAAAAAAGTCAGTGAATAAATGACAAAAATTTTTAAATCAAAAACTTTTTTTTGCTCAAATTTTTTCCCTAAGCCAAAGACTGACTGTCTGCACTACTACAAAATAAAGCAGGTAATTAGTCAGCTTATCAAATTAATCTAATAATATTAATTTATTTTTCTTCTTTAACTCCAACGTTGCGAGCGAGATGGTGGAAGTTGACATAAAACAACATTCCTCCTTTAAAAATTAAATAAATGACATTTTATGAGTTTGCAATAAATAGAAAGGAAAGAATGTTAATCGAATAAAATAAAAAAATAAATAAATAAAAGACCTTCTACGATATAGAAATATAATGAGAAGGAGAAAAGTGGGTTGCCTATGAAAAGGCGATCTAAGTAAAAATGTCACAGTTGGATTCACAATCTAGTTTTCAGATGGATAATAACTAACAAAGAGAAATAACCAAGTCAGGATATTATGTCAATCGTGTAATATATTATGGAATTTATCAAAATCAGGTCAAAGCCAATAATATCTCTCTCCATAGCCTTTATAAATAACGATTTAACGATTGACTAAAATCACTAGATTATCAATTAGAATTTCTATTTTGATTTAACATTTATTTCTTATATTGATAACAGATTACCATATCATTGGGAAAATTTTGATGTTAAAGCAGATATTAATATCAAAAAATTTTAATATGGTGAATTTAAGGAGCCGCGGAGGCTGCAAACGCGATGGGCACGAGACGCATTTTAGGTCGGGTTAAGACACGTAAAGCCCTGTCCCTTGGTGCAGAGGTAGAGGTCTCGCTTCACGGATCAAAATCTTCTTAAAACAACATAAAGTAAAATAAACTGTAATTATTATAAATACTAAAAAAAAAATTTTCTGGCTATCTAAACCAGGTTTCCTAACTCGCCAAATCTTGAAGATTAAGAATATTTATTGGGAATCCAGAAAAGTTATGGATTTTGGCTAACGGAATGTCGTAAATTAAGAGTAACTTCAAGGTATTGAGAAATATTCATTCGACTCAACAAATATGAATAAACACATGACGGAGTCAAATATTTAAATGCATTATTCGTGACACTAATGCCCCAGAAAGGCTCGAACCCTGGGGAGCTTGCGCCCCAATCCCTTCAAAAATAAACACTTTTTGTTAAAAAAAAGACAAATGCGCCTTCTCTCTTGAAGCATTATTTCTATCAAATCATTGCGTAATTGCGTACAGTTTTATTAACTTCTTCTAAGTATTGAAAATTTGAACTGAAATTAACTATCGTGTATATTTATAGAGACAACAAGCTCATTTTATTTTGAAATATTTCATGGTCTCATTTTTCCTGTGACTTCTGTGTGTGTGGGGGGGGGGGGGGGTCATATGGTTTAGTTTGGGATCCCGCATCAATTAATTTGCCGCTAAGAAGTGGAAACAGACCATTTGAAATTCTATTGAGCCTCGCTCATTAAATTCGACGTCATAATTCAAAAAACTGAATTCTAGAGAAATGCAAGTTTCGAATTCCAACAGAACTATGGCACAATAATAGCAATATTACCTCATGTCACACGGGTTTTTGACTTATAGACATGACATTTTTACAGTTACAAGTTCATAAAAAGAGCAAGAAATCTACTTGTATAAATAACTCAAAATTCTGTGATATTGTTGTGCAATATGGTTCTATTAATAAGTATAAAATATCATTTTAATCCAATAGAAAGCACACTCCAGATATTTGAATATTATATACGACTGATGATTTTTCGACACAATACTTTAGGTTTGTTCCAGAGCAAGCTTGAAGCCATCAAAAGCAACACGTAAAAATTTGCCAAGTTTAATAAAAAGACGAAATGATTAACATCATCCCAGATTAGCGTTCCTTTTATACCTTTTCTTTCGTTATTTCCTCCCATGTCAATTATAGTATCTGATTTTTAATCATTAAAATTGAGAGAACAACCATTGTAGTAAAGTAAACATTACTCAGTTAGTGCGTAAATACATTCTTATTACTTACACGCGACGGTGACGTCGATCTTTTCGCTGAAGATGGCCCCAACGTCATTTTGGGCTACGCATTGATAGCTGCCTGCATCCTCTCGTCGGGTGTTTAGTATCCTGTAGAAATACTCTGTACTTAAGTTACCCAGGGGCTGACCGTCTTTGATCCATCGGTACTTGGGTTGCGGAATTCCTAAAACAAACAAAGAAATAAAATAAGTGGGCAATCACTTTCTCTAATTAGGAAGGTATGCTATGATAGACTTCTGATTGGTAATTGAGTATTGCGTCATGCTGCGAGCAGAGCTTGACATTTAATTTCAAGGGACGTTTGGTTAACTAATAAAATAAGAGAAAGTAAAAAAAAGGAAAAAAGGAAAAATATATTAGGAATGTATTGGTTTAATGAAAAATTCAGAACACCAAAAATGAAAAACAATCTTATGAGTGATTGCTCAGACCTCAGAACCGAAGTGAATTAAATGGTGCATTGCTATTGGCTCTAGTAAAGGTGAGTGAAATTGGGATCATAGATCCAGAGACGTGAGAAATTAGCTGATAAAAAAGAATTATGGGTATCTCAGGAAGGAGTTAACCAAAATTGCGAAGAAAGGGCAGACTCAGTCAAATAACAAGCCTTTGTATGCTTATGCAGTCACAGTGACGTCACAGTTTCAGTTCATCTTTGCTAAAAATATACATATTTATCATTTTGATGACTTAAGACCAAAATAATTGCACAATGTCAATAATGTTCCAAGAATATACATAAATATTTAACAATTATATTCATATGTATATATTAGAAATTTTAATACAATGAAAGCCTGATGGTTTCATGAGTGGATGTATTATTTATTATTTTTAATAAATATATAAATAAATATATTATTATTAATAAAGCGAACAAAAATTTTTTTTCCTCTCTTACCTTATATAAAAATAAAATTTATAATTATACTTGCCCTGAGTTAATCCAGGATGTTCATCTTATTATTATATTTGATCTTATCTTTATTTTCAAATCATTTATATTATTATTTTATTTGCTTACCAAATTAAACACTAATAAACAAATTTTCGCCAATTTTCATACCTATCCTTTAGAAGAGAGAGTCTATTCAGGGTTGAAGTCTTGCTCTATTCCTATTTTTTATATTAAAAATTTTTTATCTATGATTCTACTTGATTAAAAAGGTTTCGATTCACACAGGCAAAAGGATTGAATAATGACATAATGAGGCTAGCAAATAATAAATAAAAACACATTTATTTTAAAATAATTCTTAGAAATAAATGCTGTCCTTGTGCTCGTCTGTTAGTCGGTTCATAAAGGAAGTTCCATTTTCCGTTGAAGTTTTTATGCATAAAACATGTTTAGAATAGATAATAAGAGAGAATAAACGAGAGAAAATTTTACATTTAAAAAGTTCCTTGATAGTACATCGTTCATTTATTAAATTAAGAACCAAACCTGCTCCCTGAAGTAGAGTCATCTTGGGCCTTATAAACCGAGTGTTCATCCCCTTCCCTGAGCGTCAAAAATGATAGTAGAGGGACTAATTTTACCATTGAAAATTTGAGAAATATTTACTTGCAAATAAATGATTTTTTATTTTAAACTTTGATGCGTTTTTGTCTTCCTATGTTCAACATTTTTATTTGTTTGAAATCTGCTCTCTAATGATTAGTTAGGCCTTCCAATTAATTTAAATAAATATGGATGTATAACGTAATATTTAAAGTCTATGCCTCAAGACCAAAAGACAAAAAAATAATATTATTTCTATTTTATTAAAATGAGTGAAGAGCCAGCCAGGGAGAAATAAATAAAATCGTCAACGTTTCGAAAACTGGTCGCGCTCTTCTTCAGGATATTCAAATGTTAAGAAGAGCGCGAACAACGTTGACAATTTTATTTATTTCTCCTTTGCAGGCTCTTCTTCATTTCAATCCAAAATCCACAGCCAGAAAAATTATATTTAATAATAAATACCATGCAGCGCATAAATTCATTCCTCCTGGTTTTCTTCTCCTCCAGCATTTCCTAAACGTTCCTTTTTGCTTACTGAAAGGTAGGCAACCCTAATAACCTAATTTAACATCTCAGCGTTTGTGGTCCGCTCTATAGGAGCAACAATCGAAAATACATTGGTGAGTTGATCATTTGGATTGCCTATTCTACAGCAAGCAAAAAGGAACCCTTGATAGAAATAGCATATGTACACCAAGATCTAGAAGTGATATAAGACAAAATGTTGAGAGGTTCATTAGAAAAAGGCCAAAAGCAGAGCAGAAAAGTCTGAAAGAGGAAGGGTTCTTATACTTTAATTCTATCAAAGGATACTATTTCTTATTTTAGGCTTAATAAGATGATAGCATTCATATTTAAAGATTCAAGAAAATTTGATCGGAATAGGGCTAAATAATTTCCTCTCTACTTTAAATATTTTTAACAGTCATCAATCATATAAAATAAAAATTGAATTAAAAGTTGGTCCCAAGAGAAGAGAGATGAGATATTTATATTTTTTAAAAGGATACCGTATGTAAAATTTAATTCTTATATAAATAATCTTTTATAATTCGTCATATAATAAAACAATATTTATCTAATATTAATAAACTAATCTAGCTAATCCTGAATGTATGTATCTTTTGTAAAAATTCATTCTTTATATCGATTAGGATGAAATATTCAGCATATAACGATTTTGATGAAATTTAGTATTTACTAAATGCACTAGGACTCATTTGGTGGAGCCATTTTTTATGTCCCATGTCTAATTGCAAAGTTCCCAGCTTTGAAAGCCTTCTTTTAAGGACTCTTCTTGTCCATTCAAAAAAACCCCGAGCGACTCTCGGACTCCAGGTACTAAAGTTTATATAAAGAGAGGGGGTATAGAAATTTAAATTTTCCTTATATTAAAAAAAAAAAAAGTAAAAAACAGCATGTTAGGTTGCGTGTTTAACGAGCGCCGAAGGCCGGAAGTGAAGTGCGTTAGCCACGAGCCCCTCGGCATTTCCGGCCCTTGAGGGCGACACGACAGAAGGGCAGGCAGAAAGGGAAGTTCATTTACTGTCATCAACGGTTGTCTCTACCTTTTCTATAATCAAATTTTATTTACATTATACAATACTTTCCCTTACCTATCTATATATGTAATAGAGCATAAGAATAGATTTGCGATCGCAAAAAAATCAATGTCGAAATTTCAATGGAAATACATTTTTTGATATCCCCTGAGTCTAAAAAAATGGGTCTTACAAAATGGTCTCTCTCTCTCTCTCTTTGTGTGTATGTTTATTTGAACGAAATTTTAAAAAAATGAAAAAACGTTCTAGGTTCAAACTTGATAGGTTTTTCGATTTTCTCAAAATTCGGTCTAACCATTCTGATTAAAATTCACAAAACAATTATTTATTAGATGATCTTTGAAAAGTATTGCTCCAAAAATCGTTTGGGGCCCACTTTACTCTTGTACGTTTTTAGGTTTTTTGTGATTTTCTCTTAAACTAACCCTCACTAACGATATTGATTAAATTAGTTGTACAGTGAACGGTTACCTAGGAGGCAAAAAATCTGGTGTGACAGCACATCCCTAAGCTTTTCCTTACCTTAAGTGAAATGCGTTTATTACACCAGATTTTTTTTAAAGATAATATGAAATCAAAAAATCTCCATTCAGCTTATGTTCGAATGGATATCTACAATAATAGGAAAGAAGAAATGTTAGCTCGGGGAGCTCTTAGTAATTATCCAGAGGACGTCCAAATGTAGAGACCCCATTTCGAAGTAGCTTTCGACTTCTGATTTGTTTTAACAAAGGTCAAAATTACTGTATTCAAAATTCCTTGACTCCGCCGTAAGCCAAAGACTGCAATAATTAAATTTAGTATATTAGCTATATAATATTCAAAGACCTAGGCAAGATGTCGATGCCAGGTGGGGCCCGGAGGTTTTGCGCTCTACTGCTCTTCCATTTAATCCTTTTGACAGACACAGACAGTATAGAGTTTAAATTAAGACATCATCGCGAGCCAAAAATGAATTCAAAACAACATATAAATGAAAGAAGAGCCAATCTGATTTATTATATTTGCGTAATTTGTATTTGAAATAAATGTTAAAAAATATATATAATCTATTTATATTATACTGACGAAAAAAAAGACTTTTTCCCTTCTCCCTCTTCCATAAGTTTATATAATTGTTATCCAACCGAGAGGATCCTCTGCTTCCCTTTAATTTCTTTTTTCCTATCAGCACTATAGTGAGAAATTTATATTAATTTCGATATTTATTCAGTGAGGATCCGGCATTTAGTGAGAAGGTGGATATCGATAAGGAATCATGTTTCTCCCCCCTCCCCATCAGGTCAGGCTGTGCGACGGGCCCGCTTGCATTACTCTTTTCAAAGTTAATCTCTAATAACGGACAATAAAGGACAGAGAAATTATTTTTTACTTTAATTTTATAATGGGCGATTCCTTTTGGCTTTGTATCTTGCATTTAACTTCAATCTCCAAATACTGGACAATTGTATATAACGGATACATTTTTGAGTACCGAGGGTGCCCGTTTCACTGTATTGTCAATGAGCGAAGGGAATTAGAAGTTTGAAATGTTAGAGTGAAAAGCTGGAGTTCAAATCCATCTTCTTCGTCAAAGTAAGTTACTCTCTCTGGTTTAAACACAAAGTGACAATATTTGATATTCAATAAAATATTGGAAAGAGAGAGAATTTCAATGGAACTACTAAATTGCACACATTTGGTTTTTATTTAATGCACACGTGAGTATCCTTTTTAAAAATATTCATCAGTATGTTGGTGTGCGAGTGTAGAGATGGAGGCAAAAATTTTGTTTTAATTACGAAATCATTTAGCTAATTGCAAAATAATATAAACTTTTTGTATTTATATTTAAAATCAAATCATCATCATCTCTCCCTATACCAAAAAAAAAAAAAACCTGGAGGGGGAAAAATGTTTATTAAAAAATAAATTTCACAAAAAATGTTAGCCTATATTAATTTTTTCTTTCTTTCATTTTATTAAAAAAACAAAAAAATATTGAAGAATGGCCAACCAGTCTTTATTGGAGGCTCGTGTAAGTACCGCGTAAAGAATGTATAGAATGATCATTGAAAATAAATTTTTAATAAAATATTCCAAATTATTTCCTAAAATTTTTGAGATCCCTGACCAAGAAAATTAGTATTCCTTTAATATAAACAAAAATATATTCACTTTATATTATTACAATACAATATTATATTGTGAGTGACATTGTGGAAAATAAGAAAAAATTTTAAATTTAAAAAATAGTCAAGGAAGTTGCACTAATTTATTTATTATAATAAAAAATTTAAAAAAATACTCTACATAATAAATTTGCTTTTAATTGAGTGAACTATCTAAGTGAAAAAAAGATTTAATAGAAGTATAAAAATACTTGTATTCTGTGAGATTAATTCGATTGAGACCAACTTGTCTTAAGAATTTTACTATTTATCTAAAAAAGAGATGATAGTAAAAACAATAGAGAAAAATAAACCTTCGGGCTCTCTTGAGTGGGGGTCAGGGAGTATTTACCCAGGCTGATGAATTCTTCCCATGCCCCAATCGCTTCGAGATATCTCAGATATACAGGCACTATCTCCATAATAGTCCTTCCCTCCAGCTAGATCCCGTCTCTCGAAAGGCCTGACTTACATTTGTTGGGGTGAATACAAAAGTAATCAAATATTTAAAGGGAGGAAACTTTTTGTTTTAAATAATAAAATCTTGTTCATATTTTTATTTGTTTTTTGTATTTTCAGATTTTTATGATCAAAATACACACATTTATATATTTTATTTATATAAATGGATTTTATCAAAAATATTATTACCCTTATCGCAATAAAACCAAAACAAGAGATCACATTTGTTTATATTTTGAACTGATCATAATTTATCGAATCAAATTTCATAAATTCTCTTTCTTTCAAAGTAAGCAAAAAGGAAATCGTATATCAAAAGACTAAAAGAGTCTTCAGTCAATAAATTAAAAAAAAATAGACACTGAGTTTTTTTCTTTTTTTTTAAGAGAATCTTTAATCGTTCAGATAATAATAATTTGGTTTGATTTGATTTAAGAATCGATTGGCATCGAACTATGAAATTCATTTCAATATTTAATTCCTCGCTTTAAGAATTCAAAAGGAAAAAAAAGATTCAAGAAAAGAGAGAATGGAGGGGGGAAGTGGTTTCGATTTATTTCCCTCCCCCGAAGACATCTTCGATTTAAAATGTATAATTTTAAAAAAATATAAAAAGCATGAGAATTAATATTCAAAGAATCCGTCATTTAAAACAGGGCTGTCGAATCCGCGGGCAGCGGTATAATGAAGACTAAGCTAAGATTTATCTAGGAGGATCTTATAATGCCTACTTTATAAGTAATGATGATACTCTGTCCTTTGGAGCAGAGGTAGAGGTCTCGCTTCTAAAGGTAAGTGGATTGCTTTAGAAATAGAATTTATTTCGATTATATTGGCTACCAAAAAATATAAATTAACATTGACGCCGAAATTAGAATTAAAAAAAAGACCTAATAATAATATTTAATCCGCATCGCAGTAATTTATTTCGATAATGATGCATTGTTGGAATTGGAGCCCCTTTGGGTTTAATTTTTATTTATTTATTGTTTATATAAACTTCTCACCAGGCAGCGACCGATACAGATACTTTGAAATATTATTTTTTTTTTAGTCTTTTCGGCATCTGAGGCCATATAGACTTTTAAACGATATATGTATATGTATATGATAGAAATTATCCAGGCATACTAATTTATATTAATTGGTAACCAATTTGATCGAACTTCCTGGGATCCGAACCTACCTCCCTTATCTTTTAAGGATATCAATAGTGACAATGTCAATACATTTAACTTCTCGGCCGCGTTAATTGACTGATGTCCTACTTATTAATAAACAACAATTAAACCCAAAGAGACTCAAATACCAATAAAACAATACTCTATCAAAATAGCATGTGATGTTAACTTTAAAATTAGCCCTGCCCTTTGGTGCAGAGGTAAAGGTCTCGCCTGAAGTACCAAAGGTCAGTGGTTCGCTTCCCGTCCTAAGCGAAAAAAATTTATTTGTATTATATTGGCTACCAATTAATACAAATAAATAAGGATGGAGTCTAAATGGCCTCAGATGCCGAAAAAGACTTAAAAAAAAAAAAAAACTTTAAAATTAAAATTAAAAAAAAAAAATATTTCTAATCACTGTCTTTTCAATTGTGAATTTTACGAGGTCAAATTATTTTGGGTATCTGAGGCTATTTAGACTGCGATCATATTTATTTAAATCGACTGTTAGCCAATATAATTTAAATGAATTTTATCGATCAGGGAAGAGAATTGTTGACCTTTAGAACATGATGCAAGACCTTTACCTCTGTTATAAGGGACCGGTAAGAGTTTAAGGCTGGAATTATATAATTTGAAAAAGTTGTTTCGTGTGTTTCCCTGAGAATGTACTCAAAAATAATTGGACAAATTCTATCTATGGTTTGGTCTTAGCGGATAATTAGAAGGTCTACATGAAATCCGAAAATAATAAATTTAATAATAAAAGATGATGAAATTTTGAATTTCATGTAGCTCTCCTAATTATCCATTAAGACGCAGCAAAAGATTCAGGTTGTCCAATTACTTTGGAGGCGGATAGTATGTTGCTTCAAAGACAATTTTGGGTTCGAGCGATTTTTAACACGTGAGAGATCTGAGGAATGTATAATCCACTGACGATCCATAATCCGCTGTACACAAAAGAGTGAAATAGAATCAGTGTTCTCATAAAAAAAAAAAAAGGCTTCTGCACTTTTTTCATTTTCAAATATTCCAATCTATGGTTTTATTGGGTATAAGGATTAGGTAAGAGACAATTTATTATTGTTAATTTAATTTAATGTATTATATATATATATATATGTAATATATTATTTTAATGTATTATAATTTGAAAATTATTCACTTGATGTGTGTGTGAATATATCGATAGAATTATAAATAAATTCGAATGATATATAAATAGAAAGCTTTGAACTTTATTCGCCTAGAATTATATATAAATTATGTTTAGTTGAAATAGGGCTTTTTGGGATAAGAATTATTGCTCTTGAGAAAATTGGAAGATACTCCAAATTGGTATGGAATTTTAATTTAGAGGCCCTGACCCTTGGAGCAGAGATTCTTGATGCAAGGATCAGTGGTTCGCCTTCTAACTTGAGCAATAATATTTACTTAAATTAATTTAAATCAATATGGAGTCTATATGGCTTCAGATGTAGACTTTAAGAAAATTTTTCATTATGAAGTTTTAATCAATTTCTAAGAGAAGACTGTTTCAATCAATATCTCAAAAAAAAGAACGATGCAAGGCAAGTGAAAAATTAAACAAGTCATTATTAATTTTATTACTATTATTATTACAAGATAATTTATTAAATTAAATTGTCATTTAATTATTTTGATGAAGGGGAGCAATTTTACCCGAAACGTTAAAAATTAAATTATTTGTTTAATATTTTGCATGGCGGTCATCTTTCTTTCCTTTTCCTGAGATGAGGTGGCTCTCAGGCCCGCCAGTGGAAGTGAAGTTTCATACTTCCCTTTTCAAGCTAACGATTTAAGCAAGATCTTTTATTTATTTATTTTTTTTATCTTTATTTATTTTTTTATCAACTTTTGGTGAAAAAATAACCAAACCGAAAATACAAATTTATTTATTTCATTTTTCTTTTTTTCTTGAAAATTTTATAAATAATTAAATTTAGAAAAAAATTTCAAATAAAAGTCCTGAGAGTACAGCTTTAATTAAAGAAATCTTTTAGTAAAATCTTTGATTTATGCAAAAAATTGAAAAACTAAAATATACCCTGTCAATTGGATTTGCTGGTCACCAATTTTTTTTGCAGTAAATTCCACATAAATTAATTAAATTCACAAATTAGTTTCTTTTTCTTTGAACTTCACACAAATTAAAGGCATTCGTTCTGTTTGGCGTATACAAAGCTAGCAAGGATGCTAATGTTTTTCGTGTAAAGTAAGGAAATTGGATAATCCTGGCTAGATGCAAACCCCAGTAATTGGCAAAAAAAACCTCCTTATTTCATATATATATATATTGTTGGCTTCATCCGCTTGGATTATCTCACACCAACAACAATACTCATATATTTTCTCCTATGCGAGATGAGATCCAAAATGACTCCAAAAAATTATTTTTCTTTTTATCTAATAAAACTTTTTGTTTGCCAAAAAAAAATAATATGAGAAAATATAATGAATTTTGAGCTCTATTATTATTATTATGCGCAACGGTAAGTGGCCAACATTCTAAAGGACGTAAAATTTGGACGTCCAGTTTAGAAAGAAATCGAGAAATTTCATATTTTATCTTGGAAGTTAAAAGAAGAGCTGGCTCTGGTTAAAATAATAAAATCCAAAGTTTTCTTTGTTTTTATTAAAGAGACAAATAAAAGTAGAACTTGGATCGCTAACTTTACAGATGATATCAAATTTGACATAAATTAATAATTTTTTAGAAAGAAAATTCTCAATCAAAGATTATAAATTCTTGAATAAAATATCCATCCAAATAGCTCAAAATGCACCGGGGATGCAAAACCCTCACCGCCCAAAAAGATTTTATTTATTTATGATTCCTAAAAATCATGTTTTTTTTTTTTTTTCCAAATGAAACCCAGACCCGCTCGAATTTGGTTTATCAAAGCGTGTCACTCCTGGTCCACACGACCTACTAGGGCTACTCTTTTCACTTCACCAGCGATTAAAATATATCAATAAAAAATTTTTAATATTGATTTTCTGACGGGTATTTGTAAATATACTAAAGATATTAAAATAGTTATATACGAATCAGTACAAATTCGATTAACGGTTAGTTGGGTATATGAGGACCGATTAATGTGAAACCCTATATATTGTGGGCAATTCATTCCAATTTTCCCGCAGCCGGTTTTCATTTGTTTTTACTTGTGACATAATTTTCCATTTAATCTCAACTCTCCCCCCCTCTCCCATATTTGGATAGAGATATACTATATGTAAATTGATACAATATTAATTTGAGTTGTGCTTGTGTAGGGATTTTATTGCGTCTAAATACAGCACCATTCTTAAAAACAATGCATATTTTTTGTTAGGTCATTATTTTGACAAATAAAATAATACATAGTTAATAGAAATGTCAGACAGCTTGTGTATTTTCCAATCACGTGTTCATAATCCTCTAAGTACATTATTGTACCAAATACTTTTTTTTACTGTGTGCTTTCATTATTTTTTTCACCTTAAAAAAAAATCTCAATCTCTTAATGAGAAGCGTGAATGATATTGTTTCCTATTTTTTCCTCTTTTTTGTATTTAATATCGGTTAAAAGTGAGATAATTTGAAAGGTTAACATTTTTTATACCGAAGAGAAATGAACGAGGGTCGAAAGAATGAAATAAATTGATAGATGAT
>JAAAKE020099255.1:2640-18824 GCA_010014785.2 Anisolabis maritima
GCCCCCCCCCCCACCGACATTTTTTCTTTTTACGTGCTCGACGCTATTACGATCTTGCTTTTCGAAGCAAAAAAAAAAAAAAAAAAAAAAAAAAAGTTGATTCCTTGGATTGACTAGAATGAAAGAAACTTCCTTTTCCTTTTATGATATTGTATTTTTTTTTATCAGCCTAGGCGGACAAGAATGAACTAATTTAAAAGAACGCCTCATTAAGAAAAAAGATGAACGATGCTAGGGAGCAGATCGGTCTCTTAATTCTCTTAATTCACACATTGATATATTTATTTATTGAGTAATTATAGGAATCTGGAGGCCCCATCCAAATGATGATTAGATGACCTCTCAAGGTAGCATTGCTAGCTTTTTGAATTGAGAATTTTTATAGTGAAGGAAGATGAAGACTACGGACAAAAAAAACCAATGGATTTTTATATCAAGATACATAGATTAATGCTTAAAGCGATGTTTTGGTTCCAGATTGGGACTATGGCCATGCTAAAAAATCATTCATAACGATCTGATCATTTATAAAAAGATTTTGGTCTGAAACCGCATATTTTTCACAAACGCATATATTTTTGAATATAATTAATAAGAATAAATCTCTGGAGTGGACGAACCCAACCTGAATAAAACCAACGTAATGAAACAGAAGATTTGATGCTTTTTTGGATAAGGCATTTAATACAAAGCTTACTTGTCCTATCTGATTGTTTTTTTTAAATATGGGAACATGTTTAAGACAAAAGAAATGAGATGCTTTTTTAATTCTAGCTGAACTTTCAGAATGGCGAAATTCAATTCTCTTATGTATGGGTTTGTAAATTAAAATATTTGGGTTGCCTACCTTCCAGAATATTTCATTTCATTGAAGAATAGGCCTACCTATTGGGAACTTGTTTATACACATGGAGACATGGATACTTTTTTATTTGACTCTCCAACTCATTCTGGGAGAGTAAGCTAATAAAGAATTTATTTCAGCCACGCTATCTAATCCTACATCCATTTCCACCTTCCACCATCTTATTTTTTTTTTAGATCATGATAAATATATATATATATATATATATATATATATATATATATATTAAATCCTACAATAATCCAAATATATTTAAATGAATGTTATCCATTTATTTTGGATGGAATAAGAAAAAAATAAGACCCTAAAATCTTTGTTTACTTAAAAAAATTGTATACCTGGTACTCTTCGCATTTTATCCCAAAACGAATTCCTCATGTACCAAAGATCAGAGATTCGCTTCCCGTTCGTTTATTTAAATTATATTGAATACCAAATGATTTAAATAAATAAATAAATGGACGGAGAATAGATGCCGAAAAACATTTAAAAAAAAAAAACTGGCCCATATTAGTTAAATAGTTATTCTATTATGATTTTTCGTTTTTAGAGT
The DNA here is from genome assembly GCA_010014785.2 of Anisolabis maritima. Taxonomy (NCBI): domain Eukaryota; kingdom Metazoa; phylum Arthropoda; class Insecta; order Dermaptera; family Anisolabididae; genus Anisolabis; species Anisolabis maritima. The sequence continues at coordinate 4,059 of JAAAKE020099255.1, forward strand.
TCTGTATTAAATTAGCATAAGATAATTTGGAAAAAAATTCAAATCAATATTTCCTTTCTCCACCTGCACGTGTACTCGTCAAGCTAGGAAATTGTTTTTAAACATTTTCTTTAATGTAAAAGATGATAACCTTAATAAAGAGATTTATTTAGCTAACAAATAAATTGGAATTTGGATTTAAGAAATTTCAAATTTAATTTAGATAAATATATAAAATACTTACTTTTGCAAGGGCGGCATGTTTCGGAACAGGCTTGTTGTCGAGATGATCCCCCTCAGCTAAGAGCGCCGTTGCAGATCCATTCTGGAGGACCGTGGTTCGACCCCGAGATGGCTCCAGCCGCCTGAGATTGCCCGATTCCGCTGATGAGGCCTTCGTCGGGACGAGGACCGTCGTCGTAGCAGCTGGGGTAGTCGAATGGAAATAATGTGTCCCTGTTCGAATGTTAACATAGTATTCAGGCGGAGGAAAGGATGCTCCAGGCGATGTACCATCTGTACTATAGCCGGTGCTGTATGCCGACTCCGGTGAGGAGAGATTGTTGCCTGTGATGGTAGTGGTGGAAGTAGTAGTAGCGGTGGTAGTGGTGTTGGTAGCGGTCGCATTCGGAGAGCCCGCTGGCAACCGGATTGTGTCCATAGGCTTGGCAGAATTCGAATGATGTCCGCCGGGGTTTCCGTTGATCCCACTGCTAGTTCCCATAGGATGGTCTGCACTGCCGCCACCGCAGTAATTGATTTCGCATCGTAACACCTGCAAATGACAATGTTTAAATACATTTTATTAATTTTTTTTAATTTAATTTTTTTTTTAAGGAATGGGAAATCTAATTGCTCCTAAACATTATTTATTATTTATTCACTTGTTTTTTTTTTGTCTTTTTTCTTTTAATAAAAATATTTTTATTTGGCTACCTACAATCAGCTACTGAACATTTTTTTGAAGGGGAAACGGAGTTGATGAATCTGGATATCACCGATTAAACCGAAATCAATTATCAGACTAATAATTAATTGATTATGTAAAATATCTATATTTCTTGAAAAATTTAGGGCGTTAGTGGGCTTATGGAGACGAAGAAATAAGAGTTGTAACTAGAATTATTTCATTTATTAGTAGTATTCAATTGATGACATTATGAGATCTTCCTCAAAGCTAGTTGGAAATAAAATCGCTTAAAAAATATCTCGATTCCAACATCCTGGCTTATACTAGCAGTACAAAAACTCGGAAAGAATAGATAATCCATTAAAAAAATTAAACAGATCCCAGAAATAATGCTTGCATATGAGGGGAGAGGGGGGGGGGTAGTTAAATAGGAAAGAAATGCCTTACTTTAATTATCAATCCCTATCGATTTCTAAGAAAAAAATTCCGAATATATTTAAATATAAGCATCTTAGTTGAGATAATATTTTAATTTAAAACAATGATATAAATTAATATGAATTTTCCAACTAACAGAGGTCACGCAAACTAAAAGTTTTTGAATTTGTATAATCTTAAATTTATAGAAAAGATGAAGATAATGTCGATGCTTCACATTGATAATTTTCTTAATTATTTTCTACACGAAAATAGAATCAAGATTTCTTTTTTAAAAGAAAGAAAAGGGCTTCTTGTAAGATTTGACCTATAATGACATTATGATGAGTTTTTTATCGATTTGATTGAATGTTTATGATTAATATGAGTTTTTGGTTGGGTTTAATCGAGAATCGAACTCAGGGCTCAACATACAAAGCGACAAACTAAACTTAAACCATTTAGATAAGTTAATGGTGAAGAAAATTTTTTTATTTTTTCATAGAAGGGCTTTGGAGATCGTTTATGAAATGGAAGAAATATGTGTCTTAATGAATGAAGTACAAATAATCGGATTAGAAAATAAAATTAAAGAATAAAAGTTAGATATATTCTTTTTCATTGTTACTAGAAATAAAGATGTGTCTGAGGCTGTTATCCAAAACTTAGTGTGTCGTACTTTCCTCATTCGTTGCTCACTTCCGTCAAGTCTACTAAACTACTAAATTTGGAAGAATTAGAATTACACTTGCATTTCATGTGACATGGGGACGACGTAATGCCGAACAAATGAGGATGAATAGGGTCGGTATAGACTTTGTATGATTATTGGAAAAAAAGAAAAAGTTTAGAAGGGCTTGACGCTAGAGGAAAATAGAAGAAAAAATCGGGAGTGGCCTTCTCTCGACTTTCTCCTATACACATATATAGGTGAACTCTCAAAGTTTTTAGAAAAACGTTTTAGGTAAAGCACCTCTTGTGGTTGCCGGAAAAATTTAATAGAGATCTATGATTTTACTGGGATGTATGCATGTAAAATTTGAAAAAAAAAAAAAAAAAATTAAAGCGTGCTCAAGCAATTAAGTTATTGTTAACGAACACACTCACAGACATAATGAGAACTCAGGGAGGTTCAAAACGTCAACAATCTCGAGATCGAATTTTTGGACGATTACAATACTTTTCTTATGATACTTATTTATACAAGAAAGTAAAAAAAGAAAAAAATATCAGTGTTAGCGCGTATAATATAAAAGTGTTTTTGTTTTTATTATATAAGGCATTTCAAGAAGACAAATGTCAAAAATTTTGTATAAAATATTTTAATTTGTGTTGTTTTTACTTGGCTACCTTCCAACATCACTTGCTTATCAACTAAGTATTCCAGCTACTTTCGAAAATCTATGATCTAAACTATGAATATACCCATATCTGTTAGATCTAACTTTTGAGACCGTCCTTACTACTAATTGATAGTCAATATAATTTAAATTTATTTTATCGGAGGAGAGAACGCGAACTTTCCTTTAGATCAGCTGCTGGATCTAATTTAAACATTGTCAACACCTCTGACCAGAATTCAAGGCGGGCCAGAGGATTTTATAAGTGAAGTTTACTTATTGTAATGATGGCAAATTTAATTATTAAATAATAATTCATTGAATTCAAAATCGTTATGCTAAAATATTAAAATTTAATATTCATTATTCATATTGAAAAAAATCTTTTTTGAAAATTCCAAGACATGTTAATAATAATATTCATGCATGTTTTTTCTAATTTAATTTTCAGATTACTTAAAAAAAAAAAAAAATACATTTGAATAAATACTTTTTATCTGGATTATTTAATTCGATTTGGTTGATCTCCTGATTGGTTTACATATTTTAAGGAAATGAAGGTGCTTAAAAGAAATAAACTCTTGAAAAGTGTCAGAAGGGCGTTTCCGATCTAATGAAGTGTTTCTAACTTTTAAACATGCAAACTATTTTCTACAACGCACGGACAAATGTGAAAATCGTGTTTTAACGATCAAAATCTGAAACAATTCTCTAACACCAAAGGAATATTTATAGTTAGGCATTATTACTCTGAAAATTAATTAAAGTTACTTTAAATGATACAAATATTAATTTATTATAAGCAGGGCCGTAGCCGGAATATTTTTTCGGGGTTTTTTTAAGTCTCAACTGGTAGTAATAATAATAATGATAATCTTTCAAGCGATGCGGGCAGTGGCGGATTTATAATATCGCTTTTGCGAGGGACCTCCAAAATGGACTCGGAGCAAATTATACCCCTCAGTACATCTCTTTTAAAAGTATTAATTTCTGTATTGGTTTTTACGAGCTGTAAGGTCCCTTTGTTTATAGTTAATCATAATTAATACTGAAAAACAATGATCAACCTTAAAAGAAGGAAAAAGCAAGGTAATAGCGAAGGAAGAAGTTTTTTTTTCAAATGTCCTTTAGCCTATGTCTTAATAAATGCAGATTATACAATAATTAATAATTATTATATCTCCCTCAAAAACTCTTATTAAAGAATGAATGGCAAGGAACGCTAAAAAATAGAGAGGGGCTCCGAATTTGCATATCCGCCACTGGTATCTCAGGCAATTTTATTTAAATACCATATGGTATAAATAAATATGGCTGGTTAGTATATCGTAAAAAAAAAAATATAATTTAGAAGTTTTTTCAAGGTCTGATGTAAAGGAAGCACACTGATGTCCTGGATAGGCTGGAGAACCCGGGTTCGACTCACGGGGACCAAGGGTCGCTTGACCCACCAGCAAAATATGCACTCACAAAAAATTATTTTATTAAAAATATAATTGAATTGTTTAAAATCTCTATGGCCTCAAATGCCAAAAAGCCTTAAAAAGAGAAGGGTCAAAAACTTCAAAAAATATAGTTGAACTATTTATTGATTTTTGGTCTTAATCGCCTAATCAATAAGTCTAAAGTTTAATTTGTTTGATTGAAGGGATTAATTTTTTTTTTCATTGCAAGCAGATATATATTTTATCCCTACCTTTCTCTCTCTATGCCCCTAGGGTATTTATTTATTAAAATACTCTTTTTTTTCGATGGACTTGGTGATACGTCTTGATAAATGATGCTTTCATCTTCTTCCCAATATATGTTTTATATATATCTCGTTAGATTAAGTGAACGCAGCTCTTGCTAATGAAATAAGTATTAAAAAAAAAAGAACTCAACCGAGGAGAGTAGATCATGTATTTCTTTTATCAGTAAAATGATCGTAGTGGCTAAGTCACGATCACGATTGGCCATCGTGCACGCGAATCTCTTTTGTGTCTTAAGCTTTAAGAGTCATCTGGTGAAATACACTACACAAATCGCCCTATCGGCTCATGATTTTAATTTAGCCTTTCTACAAATATTGGTACAAAAGCTCTTTTCTCTCTCTCTTCATTTCTCTTCATCTTAACATGAATAGTAAGATAAGCTTAAGAGAATTTCATCTTTCCCTCGGAAAAGGGAGGAGAATTTTTTCTTTTTTCGTCTTGAAGAAAGAAAGTAATTTCTTATCTTTTAAATTATTCTATATCTCTAATTTTCTTAGGTAAATAACCCTTTTAATATTTTCCCAACCTTGTTAAGACTTCTTTCTTTACATTTTTTTATCTACAATTCCGCAAGCAACTTCAATGAGAAATATCTGTTAAAAAAATTTCGAGACATTCATTTGCATCAGATATTAATATAATATATTTGGAGCAGACTTGACAAGTTAGAGTTTAATATTTTTTATGAGTAAATTTTTGCTGGTGGACCAAGGGACCATCTGGTGCCCGGGAGTCGAATCCGAGGCAGATGTGCACTTCCACCGGACAGCCAACCTAATCAGAAAAACTCACTCATGATAAATTTAGTCCAAAATGAAAAGTATTTAAATAATTGTTATATACTTGGACGACTCTAACCACTTACTGTAACTTTAAACGGTTAGCGGTTTAAATAAGTTTAATATAGTTTTTGTGAGTGATTAGAGATGTTGGGATAACAATTATTAAAAAATTGTTTATCAAGAGATCTGATAAATACTGGGAATGTGAATTTCGCTGTTAAAGTCCTGTCCGGTTGTCTGGTGGAAAGGAAGAACAACTCTGCGCGGATAGCTGAGCATCTCGAGTTCCTCACCTGATCCACATACTCACAAAAAATGTTAGAAATTATCTGTTTTTCCCGTTATCTAAATCCAATAGATGAAATGAAAATGTGAATTAAAATTATACGTTTATAAAGTAAATGCACCAGGAACGGCTATAGTACGCGAGTTAATTTTTCATGCCTGTCTAATAAGAAATTATTGAATTTTATCAAATGATTCTAAAATAGTACTTTAAATTTTCTTTCTTTCGTGGTGGGCATAAATATGACCAAGAAAGAAGCAGGGGGGTGACGGGAAGCGTATAGAGATTAGAAAAAATACAAAATTTAGCTCGGGTAACTCGCCAACCACGTACTTATGAGAGCCTGAGATTAATAATAATAAATTAATCTTATTTATTTATTTATACTACCTAAATTCATTAAACATATTTTTTTTTAGTCTCTTCGACATCTGAGGCCATATAGACATGAAACGATACACAATATATTTATTACGATACTTGTAATCCAGACATATTAATTTACATCCAATTGACTTAAATAAATTTTCATCGGATCCGAACCCAAACCCCTTGGCGTTGAAGGTTATCAATACTGGCAATGTCAGTGGGAGAGGGGAGGGATTTTTTAAATTTAAGTTAGGCTACTAGGCCATGTCTTAAATTACAAATCTTACAAATTAAAGGGAAATAATACAAATACAATATGAATAAAAAACAACCAAAATAATATAAATACAATATGAAAACAAAATTACAAAATAAGTAACTTATTGGGGGGGGGGGGGGGGGGGAGGAAAAAAAAAAAAAAAAAAAAAAAAAAAAACAAAAAATAAAAAAAAAAATCAGAACAAAAAAGAGCAGATCGGCAGTCGCGGGGGGGGGGGGGGGGGGGGGGGGGGGGGGGGAGATTAAACATATAATATAAGCTTTAAATCTATTTCAACAATAGATTATCAAGGTGATCAAAAATCGATCAAGCGCTGCTATCAATAATAAAAGTGTATATAATTGAAATAGAAAAAAGTAACAAATTGATCGCAAGTGAAATGTCGTTTTAATATTAGAAATTTAAAACTGAAAATAAATTTATATATTTTTAGAATATCAAATTTAATTAATCGTTGCTAGTGGAAGTATCCCAATTCTGATATGTACTTGTATTTATGAGTTCTAAATCTATCTCTGAATGTTTGAATTTCATCAACCGGAAATATATTAAGGGAGAGAGAGCTCAAGTAAATAAAATAAATAATCATTAATTGAAAAGAAGATTTTGATAGCAGATTAAAGGAGTATTTTAATTGATGAATCAAGAATGATATAAAAATAAATATTTATCGATAAACAGAGATATTTATTTAAATTGTTGTTTTTTTAAATAAATTTTATTACTAAAGGAGGTAGGTGGAACCAATGGCCTTTTATTATTATTAAAACTGCTCGTTCACTTAACAACCCCTTGAGTGGTCCATTTTAATGGTAAGGGGCTGGTTGATGGAGTTGGGATTTAAAAATAAATTTATCATGCCAGTAAAACAAATTAAGGTAAAATTGAAGACATAAGAGAAAAATATTTGCTTTTACATTTCTTCTTCAAGCAGCCTTATTTACATTTCAACGAGTGCTCGTCTCCAAACTCACTCACATGTTGGTTGCCTCCCCCTTACGAATTTTCTTTCTCTTAACAAATATTTATATTTTTAAGTTATCAAACAGATCAATAAAAACGGGAGAAAATTAAAATAATTCGATTAAATTGCCCCATATGGCTTTAAATAAATGTTTTTATAATTGTCCTGATTATAGAAGACATTGAGAGAATTGGAGCATATGAGATTAATGCTGATTGAAATATTTTTCTACTATCCCCTTCAAAAGTAATTGGACAATCTGCATCTTTAATTTCATCTTAATGGATAATTAGTAGAACTATATGAAATCCGAAAATAATAAATTTAATAATAGAGAAAACATTATGAAAATTGATGGTTTTGAATTTCATGTAGCTCTCCTAATTATCCATCAAGACGAAACAAAGGATAAAGGTTATCCAATTACTTTTGAGGTGGATAATATGCAGGGAGAGATCTTTTCTACTAAGTTCAAATTTTTCCAAAAATGTTTTTTGTCTGAGACATTTTGTTATGGAAAAATTTTCATATAATGAAAGTCTTTCTTCTATTCTTCTTGTATTCGGTTTCGATATTCAAAATCAAATATGCGATCGAGAGGATGATTAAGTCTTAGGCCCGTTCCAAAAATGAAATTTGTCGTGAGGGTAAGAAAGGTAAGATTGATAAAGAAGAAATGCCAGACTTTAATCTGTCAATTCGTATTCGCTAGATGTGAGCCCTGAAGTAAATCTCAAATCGTTGGCATGTCAAGGAAATAATATTAAGAACATAAAAAAGTCAAGAAAAATAATATAGATCAACACAAATGATTTTCGAAAATATATCAACAAACAAAGGAAATTTTTTATAAAAAATAAAAAATTTTATTTTAACACTGTGTTTTATTAAAAATTTAAATTGTAACATTTCAGGTACTAATTCTGTCGCCGTCCTCATGTAAATATCAAATCCTCAAACTGTTTAATTTTTCAAGATCCGATCTCGCTAAATAAACATGAGAAAGGCAGGGAATGAGTGGCCGAAAAGTTGTGAATAAAGTTTTTAAAAAAGCTATTAAAATATAGTATAAATATAAAAATATAAGCTTTAATGCATTTAGCAAAAAACAAAAAAGTAGCCTACTTTAAGTTTATTTCAACTCCACGGGAGCGTAAAGGACAAAGTACTTTTTTTCTTCCTCTGTTGTCCACTAAATATATTCTAAACGAGTCCAACAAAATAAGAAGCAATTATTTTTCAAATCTAACTGTGAAAAAGGAAAAGATAAATTGAAAAATAGTCTTGTTTAGAGTAAAACGTTTTATCTTGAGAAAAGAAAAAAAGGAAGTAAATTTAGAGGGGGAGCACCTTGGAATGATAAATGACCAAAAAAAAAGCATTTTTATCACAAGACGGAAAGATAGCCTAAGTGTCTTAGAAATATTAAGAGGAAACTATTAATAACAAAAAAAATATATCTATATCATAATTACGTGGGTGAATTAATTTTTTTTTAAAAAAGAAAATTTTCTAATAATTAGAAAATTTTTTGAAGTGGAAAGAAGGACATTTTTTCCGTTTTCCTGATGATCGTCATCACTCCTTTCTATCCTCCTTCATATTTTCACAGGACCAGAAAAGTGGAGTAATTATGTTCTGGTGGATAGCAGATCTTGCTCAGCTGCCTAAACCCTTTCAATAGACGAAACTGCACTAATAAAAAAATTTCCAATCGTTGGAAACCCAAACCATAGAGAAAAAGAAAAAATATCTATTGTAAAAAAAAAATTTCAAATTATGTTGGATTGATATTAGATTCTCCCATCGTTAAAAGGTAAAGTGAATTTCTACTTTCTTATAAATTCTAAAATGATTTTTATTGATTAATAAAGGGAAAAAAAAGGATGTAAAATGGCTTTTTGAACTTTTAAAGCTTGGGTTTAATGCTGTTTTCGTTTATTATCTTCTTAATTAAAAGTGTCATATGTCAAAATAATAAAATAACGCGTTTTCAGATTCCACTCTCTATCGTTAATAAAGTTTAAAGGTCCTAAACATAAATTTTAATAATTAATTAATTAAAAATACTTTTAGAAATTAGATTAAAAACTCATATTGAAAAATCAATTAAGCTTTATAATATTTGTCTTGTTTATAATGGAGAAATCAAATAAACAATTGATACAAAGACTTTATTGAATATTATTACTAAGTGAACGAACAAATCATCATCCAGTTCCATTATTTTGATCTAAATATAATTTATAAAAATTTTAACTTATTTTGACATTATTTTTTGTTTAGATGAATGAATAAAAAATTGTATATAAACCCATTTATACTACTAATAATATTAACATTTTTGGACCAGAGGAATTGAGTTCAGTATTTATTTGAGGTGTATTATTAATTATTATGGTGTACAAGTGTATTATAACGCCTGAGATAGCTGAAGAAGGTACTTTGTGCCGAAATTTTACTCAAAAAAATGGAATAAATAAATAAATATATATATATAATGAAATCATCCGGAAAAGGTGGCCTCTCTCCGTAATAACTGTTTATGAATGGTTAAATATAGAAACTACCAAATTTTTATAACTTATTTTACGATGTAAACCTCCCCCCTGTAATGTAATGTGTAATATAGAAAAATCGTGTAAAAAAAAAGTCGAGACTATTGAAAATCTTTATTAATATACTCTAAGAAATACTATTTTAATATTTTCTGGGCCTGAATGTGTTCGCTTGATATATGCGGCATGGCAGAAAATTTTTGTGTGCAAATATTTTCTAACGCCTGAGAGACCGGAGGTAATCACAATCTGGCCCGAAATATTGTTCTCAAAAAGAAGGAATAAAATCTCTGCACTGCAGAATGCTGCACATTAATATCCTAGCCTTCAACTATTACTTAAATAATAAGCATTTTATGCATAAAACAGGTATGGACATGTATATAGATCTAGGATAATATAAGATTCAGAATACTTTGAAAAATACCTTTCTAATTTAAATAAAATATTAATTTCTTTTGACTAATTTTTTTATAGTTTTATGTAAAATAATTTTATATTATCTCACTTAGGGTGAGATTAATAATTAAGGTTATTAATTAATAATAATAATAATAATAATAATAATTAAGGATTAATAATAAAGGTCAAAATGTTTTAACGACATTAGTATAGAGCAATGGTGATGAACCATGGCATGGTACAGGAATATTAATGATATACTAAGGATTTTGTCTCTAAAAAAGAGATAAAGTAAAAGTTCTAGAAGAGAATTTGCCAATTAAGAAAAAACAAAAAGATAAAATGATAGTAGGTAATGTATGATTCGACACCTTTGTCATTGAGAAATTCTTAAATTTTAATGTGAATTAGAAATATTCAATGACTAAAGAGTTTAATTAATGAATAATTAGTAATTTTGAATTGAAATACCTAAGTAAAAAGGTTGAGAAACGAGCGGAGTGAGAGAGAGTCAGACCGGTTGCCATGATGGCTGCCTACCAAATGAGAAGGGCTTGGATTATTTACGAGAAACAACGTAGGTACTTTGTAAGGGCTTCCTCTAAACTGATCTATGCAGGCGTCGTGTCTTTCTTCCAAAGCAGAATTATGGCGGCAAAGATTTCATCCTTTCTGATTGGTTAAATGGTCAGGTGGAGAAATGGGTGGGGAGAAAAAGAGAGAAGGAGAGGGAAGGGGAATAAATTGATAAAAAAAATTATAATTAAAAAAAAAAAGGAGCGGGCTAATTTCTAATTCTGTTAGAAATGGGAATGAGATCGGAAGATGCTATTTTATTATTTAAATAAAATAAACTCTTTTATTAAATGAAATAAATATAAAAAGAATAACCTGCATCCCTCATTTTTACTACAACCTTCATAAAAATTATATCACAGCTATATATATTTATATAAATATTTAAATGAAAGGGAAGTCAAGGAGTGAAAAGAGAGCCGGACTTTTCTCTTTAAAAAATCCTATGTATGATAATATACAAGATTAAGTTGCCAATTTTATTTTATCGGGCGAAATAGGGAATGAAAAAAATGATGGTACCTCTATTTATCCCTTAGTGATATGGTGATATGATATACTATCATAGAGAAAAATAAACACAAAAAATCTGGTGTGACTGTACATCACATCACTTAAGAATTAAGTAGGAGAAAGTGGTGTGATGTGTTCTTAGTTAAACGAGATTATTTTTTTCTTGAAAAAAAAAAATTATTTCAATTTGTTTTTTATTTTAGCCATTGATCACTAAAGTTTTTCTGTTTGGTTCTGGTGAATGTCGACTTTTCCTATTCCTATCGCGTTCAAATTCAATAGGACTTTTAGATTCAATGTACAGAACAAAAAAAATGTTGAAAGCAAATTGGATAAATTAAAAAAATTCTTTGATCAAAATTTTACGATGACTTCAGACAGTCATACATACAAAAACTAGCATTAGAGAGAAGAGAATTAATTTAAGATTTTAGAATTAAGAATATACAGTCAGGTGTCAATCGTTTAAAATAAAAAGGCCCTATCTTGTTTGATGACTTAAAAATAATTTATTATTATATTATTAGTGTCAGTTATTTTTTTTCCGTTTTGAGAATAACCTCTACATCGAATTCTAGTTACAATATGCTAATGAATACAAAATACCCTGAAAAATTTATACCTGTTCTTTGTAGTATACACAAAGAAAGATATTTTAGTTCGCTATAAAATTTATTTAAAATAATTGGCTAAAGTAAATATCGCCTATATCAGCGTGTGGTACCGTACCGGTATCAGTACGCGAACACCAAGCTGCCAGTGCGCATAAACAAACAAATAATGACAAAAATGTATATATATATAAAACATAATTTTTTAGATGCCAATTCGCAATCAATCATCTTGCCTAAAGTTTGCCGGTACCAAAAAGAATGGACTGTATATTTTCAGATCCTGAAAAAGACGTAAAAAGAAAAAATATGCATTTGAAAAAAAAAAGACTAATTTCAGCTCAATATATTTAATTACACTTTGTCGTCGTTTCAAGGACTAAAGACCACCATTATAGAAATTAAATAACATATTGCTAGAGAGAGCTTTTACTTTTTTTTTTTTTTAAGTCCCTTGGGCATCTGAGGCCATATAGATTTACATAATATATTAATTACGATACCTGTAATCCAGGCATATCAATTTACACCAATTGATTTAAATAAATTTTGATCGGACTCTCTGCGAAGCAAACCTCCACCCCTTGGCTTTGAAGGTTATCAATATTGACAATGTCAATATCTTTAATCTGTTGGCCACGGGGAGAGGGATGGGGAAGTGCTTTTACTTAAAAAGATCATTATAAATTTTCTTACAATTCTTCTTCTTCAATTTTTGAGGGTTAGAATGATATGAGCATTGAATAAATGACCAAATACGAGCAATCACCAAAATAAATAAATTTATAGGGAAGATATCAGTGATAACAGGAAAAGAGAAATTATTGAAAAAGACAAACTAAATCGGAGTAATAAATACTTGATAAGGTTAAGTATTATTTATATGTTTCATAAAAATTTCGAATATTATCAGATGATGGTGTCAATTTGTAAAATTTCAAGAAGAAAACTTTATTGAAAATAACAATTTTACTGAGAAGCGAACATTCCTGTGATGCGATAAATGTTAAATTTTCCTCTGGCGTTCTTGAGTTACTAGGATCGCCAAGAATTTGCGGATGGGTGGTCTAGAAGAAAAAAAGGATCTCGCTGGTCAACAGAAATATTTAACTAGATATTCTTAAATTACCGAATTTGTGAATGTCTGGAATGGATTCCAATGCCAAGGATGTTAAGCGTAAACAAATTTCCTAAATATTTTAAAGAAGATTTGGACCATTCTTTATAAATATTTTTTTTCCATTCGGATATTAATTAAATGAATTATTGAAGAGCTTTTTTTTTTATTTGCAACTAATTTTATTCATATTTAATTAGAAAAAAAATAATAATACATTAACTAAATAGTCCTGCCCCTTGGTGCAGAGGTAGAGGTTATGTCACATACCAAAGGTCAGTGGATTGCCGAGTTTGACCCTGTAAATGGTGTAAACCAACCCAAGGGAAAGGGCAGGTCCAACGGGCTCCTAGGCGGACCATCATTGAGAATCAAGCTCTCTATTTGACCCTGTCCTTTGGAGTACAGGTAGAGGTCTCGTTCCAAAGGTCAGTGGAGGACATTCTATCCAGATAAAATTTATTTAATTTGTATTAGCTACCAATTAGTTTAAATAAATATGAAGGGGGTCTAAATACTGAAAATATTAAAAAAAAAATTTTGTAATACAAAAAAAATCTTTTAAAAACATAGAGATATTTTGTATATTTGCGAATCGCGAGTTTTGGTACTAAACTGGTAAAAAAAAAAATTGCGAGACGAAAGGACTAATTCTGTTTTGACAGACTTAAGGTCAAAGTTATGGGAAGTGAAGGGAAATGCGCTAAATAGATAGAAAATGTATTCATAATTGGATAACGATTTATTTTAATATAAATAAATTTTAATGATAATAAAATGGAAATTTTTTTCAAAATGGTCATAAATGCCAATCAGAACAAAAAGAAATTTGTTATTATAAAGATGATTTTTACTGCTATTATAAAATTCTCCGTTCTTTTTCCAATTTATTCAAATATCCATGAATAAAATTGATCTGAGCCTCTTTAACATGGAAATTAAATTTTTAAAAATAAATTCCCATATTAAATCACAACGAAGTGATTTGTTCTGTTCATTGATAAAATCGCTTGTTAAGCGCCAGTTGGTCGATTCACCTACCTTCCAAAACATGTTTTTTTTATGCTTAATGAATCCTGTTACACCCACAGACACTAGAGCACTTTTTTTTGTTAGCCGATATTAAATTATCGGCTAACATATAGACATTTTGTATATTTGCGAAACGAGAGAGTTTTAGTTCTAAACTGGTAAAAAAATAGCGTGACGAGACGAGACTTGGTGTAGGTCTGAGAAGCCCCACGAGGACTCTCTCGCATGTTCCTCTCTAATCTTTAAGATTACACTGATATAATATTTTATACTCAAAGCTTATTGGGAAAAAAAAAAGGAGACGACTCACCATTTGACCTCTTTAGGAATATTCAATATAAACATCAACCCTTGTTTTTATAGCTGATAAAACTCATAATTTGATTGTATTTATTTATTTTCAATCAACTCTGTTATGAAATCTCGTCTTTAATTTGGAAAAAGAAAACAACTCTTGTTTTTGTTCAGTTGGCAGATAATGAAATTAGATGTAAATTTAATTATTATGTTTTATAAGAAACTTAATTGCTGGTAATGAAGAAACCTTTTATATATATTGCTTAGAGAGAATGAATCTGAGTGGAGTGGAGGATAAAAAAATTAACCTCTGGTAATTTGATAGAAGGTAATAATTTAATAAATAAGGAAATATTTATTAAACATTTCTAAATCATGAATATCAGGTCCCAAACAAATATGTATTAATACTTTTAGAAGAGAGAAAAATTAGTTCATACTCATTCTTAAATTTACGACCTAAATGATCTGAATAGCTGAATATTCTGGATCTTCCAAAGGACTTTAAGCTGTTTGAATCTCAATAACTCCATTGGATCTCGCGGATACAAAAAACAACTTTATTGCAAAACAATTTAT
>JAAAKE020099266.1:0-18820 GCA_010014785.2 Anisolabis maritima
GCACCGAAATCTAGCATTGCATTTAAATGGCCCGGAGCAAAAGGGTTAAGCTCGTGTCGAGTCCATTTTCGAATTGCTCCCCTTAACACTCCAATTGCCCCCCTGTGGGGCGTAGGCCCCACGTTGGGAAACACCGCTCTAGATCATGATCTTCTTAAGTGACAAGGACAACTTGTTTACGATTACTCTTCTCCAAAAATATTTATTTAAACATTCAAATGACATCCATATGCTTTAAATAAACTTTTATTACTTTTATTATCCCTTGCTTTTAAGGTTATGAATATTGGCAATTTTGTCCCTTAGGGGAGAGATCTTGCTTCACGAGCTTATTTATTTAAATAAATATGGGCGGAGTCTGAATGGCCTCTCAAGTCAAAAAAGACTTAGAAAAAAGAATGTTGACAACATCTCGGTTAAATGGCAGAAATATTTTTAATGAAATATAAAAATATTTATACTATATATAAATACAATTTTTTTCTTTTTTTTTTTTTTTTATTAAATTCTAAAACGCAATTCTTAATTATCAAAGGGAGAATTTTTAAATAATATAATAATACAAAATGAAGTCGAGTATGCTTGGAATTCGTTTAGATAAAAAGACAATATGTGGCGAATACGCCAAATGGCATCGCTGAAATTGCATGGAAAGAGAGAAAATGACATTTTTTTCTTAAATTTTTTTTATGATTAGAATCGTTGTGCAATTTAGTTCCCAGCTTTAAAGACACCAGATACCAAATTATTATCCATATATAGGTATTGGATTAAGTAATGATATTAAATGAAAAGAAATTTGTTATATTATTATGTTTAAAATTAAAGGGAAAAGAAATAATATTAATAATAAGAACCAACCGTTCTCGTTTAGGGAGTTTTCTACTTCTTTTTCCTGAACAGTACAGTACTCCTTTTAAAAAGCTCCAAAAATACTTATTTGCAATATTTTGTGTTCAATTGAATTCCTTAGTATAAAAATACTTTAAAGATTATTGTATGCAACCTTTTTAAACAGTCGTTTCCTTAAAGTTGCAGCTTCCTAGGGGGCCAAAATATGGTGTGACAGGACATTACTCAGTTTTCGTTACCTTAGGTAAGAGAAAGTTGTATGATGTGCATTTAGTCGTGCCAGATTTTTTATTTTGGTAATGGGTTAGTTCATAATATCACGCAAGAAAATCTGATTTTATTTAGTCAGCATTCAAGTCCCGATGAAAGTTGACATGAGATTTGAAAAATCCTACAA
This sequence comes from Anisolabis maritima, assembly GCA_010014785.2. Lineage (NCBI taxonomy): Eukaryota > Metazoa > Arthropoda > Insecta > Dermaptera > Anisolabididae > Anisolabis > Anisolabis maritima. The sequence continues at coordinate 1,250 of JAAAKE020099266.1, forward strand.
TTTTTTCTTTGGTTATACCCGGCGACTATTCCAATATAATTTTCCCAGTAGGCAACGCCATTTAAGTTAAAGAATAATACAAAAGTCTATTCGAGGCAGAATTTGGTGATTGTGAATTTTGTTATTCCAAATCCAAAATTAGAAAATATATTTATCTAAATTCACTTTACTAGTTTATCCTTTTTACGTATTTTAATTTAAATTGTCTTTTTTGAAGTGCTCAAAAGGTGTAATGTTTGAAAATCTGTATAAGAGTATTCAAAATAAAATAAAATATCAACTTTCAAATTGAAGTTGATATGAAATCTGATAAATAAATAAAAATATTTTTCTTTCATTTAGTGAAATTGGCGAAGTTAATTTGAAGATATTTTTTTCTGCTAATTACATATTGAGAGCGTGATGATTACGTGGACTTTTTGCTGGCATGTCCCATCTTTCATTCACTGTCTAGAAATAGGAAATGATGGAGGAGTTCAATCAGCCCTCATTACTAACACCCCTTCTGCTCCTTCTCTGCTTCTCTCTCCATTCATTCAGGCAGAGCCAAAGGGGCACAAGGGCGTGGCAAGTTTTTTTTTATTCCCGAGGGAAAAAGCAAGATAAAATGAAAGAAAAACAGCTAATGAACATTTCGATTTACTAATTTGCCCTTCTTAAAAAAAAAAAATTGTCCTTTATATAAAATTTGCCAAGGATTTTAAATAAATGAAAAAAATCTATTCATTTTCTTATTACTTTAATGTGAAGATCGAACCACACCCTTAGTCAATTGACTGGGAAATAATTTCGGGTGAAATTATTTACTGTAGACAAATAGCAATTACTAGGAAACGATAAATTTTTTATTAATTTTACAGTATATCACTTTTATAATTGCAATTTTTATTGTATATGAAAAAAAATTGTTATATGTATTTTTTTGTCTTTCGGGTCAATTATTCTCCGTCCTCATTTATTGAAATTAATTGGTGGCCAATATAATTTAAATTTTATCTGGACGGGGAAGAAACCAGACCTTTTGTACGTGAAGTCAGGCCTCTAGCTCTACACCAAGGGTCAAGGCATATGTATGAATTATCAATAAAAATAAATTTTTTTATTGATAATACATACTAAGGGCAATTAAAAAATTAACAATTAAATAAATGAAAAAAAAAAATAAATAAAATATTACTACGTAATAATGATTTAACAATTTATGTTAATTTTTACTTTCATTTATACCTCAGATGCCAATAAGACTAAAAAAAAAAAAAAAAATACTTTCATTTATAGATAGAATTATTGTAAAAAAAATGCAAAAATTCAAAATTTTTTCCAAAAAAACTGCGTTTTGATTTTTGAAAAAAAAATAATTCATAGTGAAAAATTTTCCAGTCTTGACTTGTTTTATTTTAACAATATTAATGAATAAATATGAATGATTTATTTAAGTACGGAAGAAGGGGATGCAAATCAAGTTTTAGCGTAAAATTTCAATCATTCAATGTTCCTCTTGGCAACACCAGTAAATTTTTTTTAGAATTTTTAAATAATTAAGCGAAAGAAATTATAAAAATTTAAATTAGGGCTATTTTAAAATTTGTCACCTGATTCAGGTTTAGCCTTTATGATGGTAAAATTGTGGAGCACCCATATTTCATGACACCTTAATTAAATTTCACGAATTAACGCCTAAAAAAAATAAAAAGAGTAATTATACTTGCATAGTTACAATGTTATTAAATTACATTTCTCCAATTATTATACATTTAAAAAAAAAATTTTTTTATAAGTCTTGAATAATTGAGATAAATTATAAACATTTTAATTAGGGTTTTCTTAAAATTTTTGGGGTCGAAATATTAATGGGATACCTAGTTTTAAATCACTGTAGGCCTTAATTTCAGCTAATGGTGAAGAAAATTACAATCAATCAATTTCATCTCCAAAAATTATAAAAATTTTAAAAAATTGTAGAAATGTAATTGTATAACATTATAGCTCTATAATCTTTTTTTTTAGGAAAAAGGCTTTAATTAAATGCATAAAAACCCTCAACTCCTAAGAAAAAAAAATGATCCTTTTGTTGGTTAGTCCTGGAGAATAGTGCACTAATGCCGGTTTAAGCCTCTTAATTGCCAATTCCCGATGCTTACTTATTATTGGATTAAAAGACTTTTCATCTCTCTCTCCTGGAGTTAAATAAGTATAACTATTATTTATTATTGAAGAAATTAAGGAGGATAAACTAAAAATTCAGTGAATTTCATTCTAAAAAAAAGATCTCAATTTTTTTATTGTGTAAAATTAATCAATTTAATATCAAAAAGTTTTCGTTAGTTAAAATTTATTGTTGCTAAAGAAAAATATACATTTTATTGATTTTTTTAATAGAAACAACAAACAACAAATTTTCTATGGAAAAATAATAGAATCCATCAAATAAAATGAGAGCCATGAAAAAACAATGCGGATAATTGCTCCTTCTTTTGAGTTGCCCCACTCAGATCGCATCTGGGCTATTTATCTTTCTAATAGGCGAGAGCTAGAAGCCAAGTTATAGGTCTCTGTTCTCTCGTTCTCTCTCAAGTGTCTTCAGATAATAACTACACCATTCTCTCTATTTCATACGATTTAAAGGAGGAGAGAAGCCATCATCTAAGAGAATGATGAGTCAATTTTAATTGCATCATAACTAGCAAATGGCAAACTAACTAAATGCGAATTTATCATTCATATTTAAGCATTTATCTTAGCAGCAATTCTACCTTATTAATTCAAATAAAAAAATAAAAAAAAAATCGTTTTAAAGATTTTCTTCCTGATAATTCTATTTACCAGTGATTCCTATTAATACTAAGATTATATGTTAGGTAGCCAAAATTACTTTATTTTCCAAATTCTGCTCTTATTTCTAGTTATTTCTTATCTATTTTAACTTCGGTCTTTACTTTCAAACTTAAGGCTAAGGTTATTTCCTCTTTGAAGAGACCTTCCTCATTGAGAGAACATCCCTTCCAGAGGAGGGAAACCTGCTCCCCTTGTATATTTGCCCAATATGGGGGTAATCTGTTTTAATCCAAATTTAATTTAATTTAATCTGTGTCCGGAATCGAACAATGTAGGTTATTTTAGATAGGGTAAAGAGAAATTTATTTTTTAGGATAATGATAACGATGATGATGATATCTAAATTGAATAATCCAGCCATATGCTATATAAATAAATAACACATTTCTTAATTCAAATGTTTTTAATATATTATGTCTGTTAGAGATTTCTTTATTGATTTCTCGTTCTATTATTCCTTAAATTAATTTAAATTTCTCCACAAATTTTTCATTTCTTCTGACAGAAATTTTATATTTTAAGATTTAATTCTGATATTTTTAAAACAAAAGTGACTAAAAAATTTAAACTAACATAAGCTTATATAATGATTAAATATTATAATGAAAAACTTTGTCAAACACTGAGAATTATATAAAGAGAGAGAGAGAGATGAGAAAAAGGCTAATGTGCTTTATTCTTGTCTCTTGTATTAGGCTGCTTTATTATGAAGTTGAGGAGATGAATGAGTGATAAATTCGCAATTTTTCTGAGAATTCAACAAAAATCTGGCGTGACTAAACGCACATCACATAACTTTTCTTAACTCAGTTAAGGGAAGCTGAGTGAAATAATGTAACACCAGATTTTTTCTGTCAAGCCTTGGTAGCCGTTCTTGTAAAATCAATTCAATCAATATCGTTTAAGTAGTAGTACTATTTTGAGATGGGAAATGATTAATACACCTTAAAGATTTCCAATTATTTATATGTACAGCCCTCTAATGCTAACTTAATATCGATTTTGTTAGATTAATTTAAGAAACAGAATCTCTACTCTCGCTGTTTACTCGAACTGTAGTCAGTAAAGTGGCCATCAAACAATTTTTTTTGAGGCGAGGACTAAGGGTTAATATATTGCAAAGATATTTAACAAATAATTGATATATGAATTTTAATCAAAATCATTAGAAAATAGGGTGAATTTTGAGAAAATCCAAAAAAACTAAAAAAGTATATCAATAAACTATTAAAACCCATTGGGCTATTTTATTCAAAGGCCTCGAGGTACAAGCGACGAAGGTATCTAAGTAAAAATTAATAATAACTCTAATATTCTAAATAGATAATTTTTAATTCTATTTTAAAGAGTTATTGGTTGGGCGATAATGTAAAGAGACGTTATTTACAGAGAAGATTTATATTTCGAATCACCTGCATAGGATTTTTTCATCGAATAAATAATAAATTCTAAAATGTGTACTGGAAAAGTGGATTCTCAGGCAAGTCTACTCGATTATCCCAGAGATGAAACCTAGCGAAATCGGTTTCTAGCCCCCGGAACGTCCATTTCATCAAAATCTTTGGATGGTGAAAATTTCATCCTAATCGGCTTGTACAGTGGTGGAATAAATTTTCCCAAGTTAAGACCAAGCGCAATTCAATCCCCATTCAAATTAGTAGAGAGACCAAGTTTAATTAAAGTCGTTAGGCCGTTTTCGAGAAAAAAAAATATATATACATTTACAAGATTAGCTCGTTTAATAATACAATAGATATATATTTTTCATTCTTATGTTTGATAATAAATGAAATCCCCCCCCCCCCCTCCCAAGGCTGAGAGGTTAAAGATATTGACATTGTTAATATTGATAACCTTCAGAGTTCGGATCTCAGGCAGTCCAATGAAATATTTAAATCAATTGGATACCAATATAATATATAAATAAATATGCCATCTTTGTATCGTAAATAAATATAATAATATATATCGCTTAAAGTCTATATAGCCTCAGATATCAAAAAGACTTTAAAAAAATGAAAATTAATTACCAAACTAATTAATTCTTTTATATTTCTCTTTTTAAGAGAAAGTTGTGTGATGTACGGCTGTCACACTGAATTTTTTATATGAAAGGACAAAAATATTAAAAAAAAAAAGATTTAAAAATTAAGGGTGAATAAATTATATAAGAAAGGTCTACTTAATAATTAAATTAATCTAAAGAAGAGTTTTGCATTTGGTTTCTCCTTTATTGTTGGATGTGGGGGGAAATTCCAAAAATAAATTACTAACAATGTTTGTCAGCAATTTGAAACTTTGCAAGGGTAATGAAAGTAAATGCGTTTATGTTTGCCAACATCCGATAAATTATTGATAAGTAACCTCGCATTTGATTTGAATATTGTCCACAAAGAGACACTTGAGTCTATAGGCAGAAGGGGCTCTATTATTTATGGTGGCCATAATACAGTTTGGTAATTGGTATGCACTTCCAATGGAACGAAGTCTATACCCCCTCCCCTATTTATAGATGAAATTTTAATTTAAATTATGATTGAAAGCTATACCGAAATTTAATTAATCTTTGAGCGAAAAGGAATTAAGATCATGTTATAACAAAATCTTGCAAATATTTATAGTGTTATCAATGCTTCGTTTAAAGTTTTAATTTAGCTTTTTTAGAAATTCTTATCTTATTGATTATATATTATACCAGAGATTTACTTTTTCTACACCCTTAAAAAAACAAAATTAAAAAAATCAAAAATAATTACTTTTTCATGAAAATTCGTATTCGCCCTCTAAATTGGTAGATTTCCCGTGAAGAGATTTCTCGTTTTAAGTAGAAACCTGTCTAAACAAAAAAATCTCAAAACGATTAAATAAAACTCGTGTTTAAAATTAATTCCCCCTTGGGGAATTAATTATGAATACGAGTTGACTTTTAAAGGTGATAAAGGAGAAAGGGAAACATTTATTTTTTTTAAATAAATATAATATTACAATTATAATACAATAATACAAAACAAATTCACACACTAGTCTTGTTATCACAAATCTTATGAAGAGGATCTTGATTGAAAATCTTCTTAGTCTTCTTAGAAGAAAAAAGAATGTGCTTCATGCACAATTCTTTCTATTCTTCGCATAAAATGCATGAAAAAATCTTATAAAAAAATGTGCAAAAATGCACTAAAAAGATTCATTAAGTGTGATCACTCTCCCAAAATCAAATAAATCATTTGAGTGAAGCTAAGCTAAAGGACCTAAGCTAAAATATCATTTTGCGCCCAGGGAGAGTGATCCCCCTCACCCTCTAATATTTCTGAATCTAAGCGAAAATATATGTTTTAAATTTTGGCCGAAATAATAATAAGAAATACAAATAGTCTAAATAATATTGTTCGAATAGGAACTTGTTTTATTTTCATTGAACATATCATCTTAACACAAAGATTCGAACTGAACTGAGTAGTGTTGAAGAATTCCCTGCCTAACCTACTAGTCATTAAATCGAAGGATTATGCGAGTACTCTCCACAAGGAAATCTTTATATTCCCTTGCTGTTCGGAATCTATGTGGTCAGAATCAAGAATTCAATGAAACATGACAAGTTTCAATTTTATGTACTTCCTTCAAATAGAGGAAAAAGAGAGAAAAAAAAAACAACCAAGAACTCATCTCTTTCCTCCAGTCTCTAGACTACTCTACCTAACGGGGAATAGTGTTGCGCATGGTGATTTTCTATTGACGGAGTTCCGAGAGAGTTCTTGTTTACAAAAAAGTTTACAAATGAATTTCACTTAAATGTAAGAAAAAATTTCAAAAGCAAAATAAAAAAGTATAGTTGATCCATGAAAAATTTAAGAAGGGCTCTAAATATAGTGGAAGAAATATTTTTCTCTACTTTCCATTTTTCATATTTCAAAACTCTCTATTTTTTTTAAATTCAAAAAAATTTTGAAAGAATATTTAATTAAATATTTCAATAAAATTTTTCAGATTCTTTGCAAAATATTAATAATAAAGTTTTAATCCAAAATTAATATTTAAATGAATATAATTATTAATAAAATTTTGAAAAATTTTACGAGAATATTTTTATTATTATGCTTTTGAATTATTCTTAGATAATATTATATTATACTAAGGCAAAGACGGATCCGGAGGTGGAGTAAAGTAAGAGTTCCCCTTTCAATTTATAAAGAAATAATCAAATCAAAATTTGTTAAAAAATTAAATTTATTATATAAAAACGATGTTTTCCTTTTTAATCAAACTTATTTATATAAAATATGTTTCGGTCACCCATTCTATTGCCTTCTTCAGGTAAAATTTAAACTAAACCACATCTAAAGTGAAGTAAATTTATATCTAATGAGCCTGAAAAAGCAATAGATTGAGTGAGAGAAATATATTTTATACAAATAAAATGAAATAAATGAAAATAAATTTTACAGAGACAGTATCCCTTTAACAGAATCAGGATCCGTCAGGCAGGGGCGTAGCAAATAAAATTAATTAAATTAAAAAAATGAAATCTCTTTTTTAATAAACGCCCAATTATATAGTCACCCTAATTTATTTTATTTTTTTGATTTATAAATGAAATATGGTTTGATTCCCAAGTTGATAGTTTTGCAGTCTTTCTACATCATGGATATAAAATCACATTTCAATAAAAGAAAAAAAAAGGTTAAAATAAATAAACTGACTAAATTTTATTATTATTTATTACCGGGAAGAAAAAGGGTCAATTTAAAAATTCAATTAATTAAACATAAGTAGTAAAATTTTGCTAGTATTTTTAACAAGTGCAAATTTAAATGTAATGTCAACAAATTTTGGAATAATTTTTTTTTAGAGGTCAAAATTTTATTGCCACTTTTTTGTACAACTAAAAAATATCTTAGCTTTGCCCCTGCTGCCTAAATAAAAATAAAAAAATGAAAAGGAGACTCAGATTTAAAATTAAAAGTGAAAAAAAAATATATGATAAAAATTATTTTGTATTTTATAGCAATTTTGAACCTTTTCAACAGATTGTTTATTTCATTTATCGACCCTAATATCTGCCTGCTTGCTCTCTCTATCTAAACTTAATATGGGGGAGAGGGTACACAATACCTCAATATCTTAATCCATCCATCCATCGAATCGCTCGAAGAATTCTGAAAGAGAAGCCCTAAAAGCTAAAAACCCACCCCTTTCTTCATGCCTATCAACTAAGGGGATGCCGCAATGGCAATTGGGCAGATACACACCTCATCACAAGATGATTTGAAGATCTCTCCCAGGTGAGCCAGTAGTCAGAGGAGACAGAGGTGAGCCACCTTGCTAAAGAGGAAAAAGAAGGGGGGAAGAAAGGACCTAAATTGTGTGTCGAGAGGGGTGTATATAGGTTAATGTTTATGTCTTTTAAACATATTTGAACTGTAAAAAATTGAATTTTGAAAATTATTCAAAATTTAAAGAAAAAAAATATTAATTTTGATTTAAAACCAAAAATATATAAAAATGAAAATATAATATATTAACCTATATATAGTGTTTCCCAACTATGTATTGCAATTATACCACGTGATGTTGTTTTTTTATATAAATAAAAAGGGTTTTATTATTTATTTATTTATTTATTTATTTATTTATTACAATTTTTATTTTCTTATTATATAGAACGGTTCACAACAAGAGATTAGAGAATTTTTTTCAAAATTTTACTGAAAGATTTTTTATTCATGTTAACCTGGAGTAGAGAGTCGAATGGTTTATCAGAGTTAGCCAAAAATAAACTCGAACTTCAGATTGTTCTTATTTAGTGTTTATTTTATTTTGCTATGTTTTCTTTAATGTTGGGAACCGTTGATATAGAAGATAAAATAACAACAACACAATGTACAATTGCAATTGAGAAAAATACTAGTCTGATATTTTATCGGATTGCACAAATGTGATAATTTTGTTATGCTATTAAATCTATTAATTTTGCAAAAAATGATTCTAGGAGATACACGAATGAAAAAATTTGGGATACACTTTCTACCTATCTCTATCATAAAAAATGATTAGCTTTTGGCTATACCTGTTATTTAAATCTATACTAACTCTATGTCCATATGAAATAATAAAATATTTTTTTCTAACACTAATAGCCTGATGATTTTTAATTGGGACGTATAAGAAATTTATCGTGAACAGTGTGATATATACTCTCTATACGGTCTCTATTTTATTCATGATTGTTAGAATCTTATTCTTTTAAATACTTTTGTCTCTCTCGAAAAATAATTTACCATATATAAATATAAAAATTTCAATTACTAAGAAAAGGTTTAGAATAAAAGCAACCAATTTATTTATAATTAATTCAGATAAAAATAATACAAACAATCTATATTTTAAAAAAAGAATAACCAATTCTAACAAGAAGACAAATTAAAAAAGTTGGTTTTCATGAAAAAATAAATAGATTATGATACAAAAATATATATATTATTGTTAAAGATAAACATCTTATACGGTCCAATAAATAAAAAAATTATTACTCTTTTATTTATTTCTAATTTATTTCTAATAATTTATTTAATTAATATTTCTAATAATTTTGAAACAAATGAATTTGAACGAAATGAATATTACTTTTTTCATTTATTTTTTTAAATTTTTGATCAATGTTTTTTTATTTATTTTCCTTTTTGTTTTTATTTTGACTTTTGAGTGATTTATTTTAATTGTTTTTTCCGAAAAATAGTCCTAAAAAGAGGGCGCCTCATTTCACTTTTTCCTTTTAGTTGAGATGAGACATTCATTAAAATTTCACATTAATTTGAGTGCAGGTTAATTTTCAAAAGATAAATAAATACTAGTAGAAGAATGATGATTTGGAGATAATCTTTTTTATGACAAATTTTTCCTGCATTAGCAGCATAAATTGTAAATAGAGGAAAATATATCATCAGCTACTAATATGAAACTATTACTAACAATTTTTTCTAGTAAGTTAATTAATCAGTTGTCTATAAATATCTACAGAAAAATTTTTCAAGCGCTCAAATTAACGTAAAACTTGTGGCCCTTTAAATATGATCTGAGTCTCCTTTAAAATAAACGCTGGTCTTACTTGACGTTATTCCAAAAAGAAAAGATGTTCACAATATGACCCCAGAAGAAGTGACAAAAGTGCCTCGTAGTGAGTCCAAAATGACCTTAGAAGTCCTTCGTGGAATCTCCAAGTCCTCAAGTATTTCAAGTGGTACCAAATAACGGGATGAGGGTGTGTGGACATGTGACACTGATCTAAAAACAAACAAAAAAGAATTTCAATGAATCTTTATGACAGGAAATTCATAAATAATTACAAAAAAATAGATAAACGATCATTTAAAAAAAATCAAGTGCTTTTATATATATATAGCCTGTTTTCAAAGAATTAATTTTTTAGAGGTGTTATTTTTTTAAGAGGGGATTTTAATCGATCTCAAAATCACTTTCATCCAATAATCAGATTAGGGCTGGAACATAGTTTAATTTTTTAATCGGTTAAAAAATGAATCTCAAATATTTTTAACCTGTAAGAAAAAATTCCGATTAACTTCGACTAAAATTTTAATTTTTTTAATCATTCAAAATTAATTGAATAACGTTTTTCATCCAATTTAGTTGATTATTTTAAGTAATATATTAAGGAGAAATATTGAAAATTTTTAGATCAATTAATCTAAATTGTTTACACGTTTAATAATCAAATACCTGAGCGATTTTAATATTTCCCCTTAATATATTATTCAAAAGGATCATATAAATTGAATGAAAATTTTAAATGATTAATTTCGTTGATTGGTTAAAAAAATCAACTAAGCTTTTAATCGAAGTTAGGTCGAATGTTTTCTGACAGGTTAAAAATATTTCCTCAGCCCTAATTCAAATATAAAATTCAATTTTAAGATAAATGGTGAAATAAAAATCACAATTAACATAAAAAAAATGAACAAGGAATCAAAAAGTGCTAAACTTTACAATTCACCGAAAGAAACATATTTGTCTAATTTGTGGATCTCTATTCTCTTATTCATCTATTTTAAGAGAACGAGATTCTATGGACCTGTTATCCAAAAGAACCTACCTTTATTATTTTCGTCTATAATAACTAGATCGACCTCGTCCGGACCCTAAACAAGCGAATAAATAATAAAGCAGGAAGGAGATGTGAAATATTCAATATTTTGTTGAATTAAAACCAATCAAAACACACAACTTTAAACCAATGAAAATTGCGTGTCTTTTTCTCTTCCATTTGTATAGGCAACAAATTAGTCAAGATGGCAATTCAATGAATATTAAAAGGGGTGAAGAAGAAGTTGATGTTGTGCAGTTTGAAGAGAACGAAGGGGAAAATGAGGGAGGGAGTCCACACCTCCTATGTTGCTTTACTTATTGTTGAATTGTTGAATGTATTAACCATAAAAAAAACGTGTGTTGTTGCGTTATTAAATTATAAAATTATAAATAAAAAAAAAGATTTGATTTTAATAAAGAATATTTCTTTATAGAATATTCACCAGAAAAAGATCATAGGATCCAAAAATAATAAAAATCCAGCAAATATTAATTAATTTAAATTTTATTAATCAAATCAATTATTCCATTTAAATTACATTAAAACCCAAAAATTTTATAGATAGAGAGATTTTTGCTATATATTTTTTTTAGCATAAAAAATATTTTAAATATTAATAATTAATCAAATCTCTAGTAGATTGTTTTAAACTGGTCCATGGACGGATTTTCAAGCGAAATTATAAAATTATAAATAAAAAAAAAGATTTGATTTTAATATTATTCGATTAAACGGCCCAACTCTAATATATATGTATAATCATTCTTGAAAAAAAATAATAAAATCTTTAAGTCTTATTTTGTTTACTTTTGCTCCAAAATTAAATAATATTTATTCCCATAAGAAATTTCATTTTCATTTGATCTTTTCTACAAAATGGTTTTAGGAAAACAAGTAGAGAAAAGAGTATAAAAATTGACAAATTAAGAAAATATTAGGATAAATTAAAACAAAAAATTATAATTAATGAAAGAATAATAAAACTAGCGATTCGGTATTAATATTCTTCTTCTTAGGTTGAGAGAAAAACGGAGGCTTAAAACGAATATAATAGACGATAATTGATGAAGGGAAAAACGTGAGGGCTCCAACACCAAGCTTAAATGGCTGCTGCTGCTGTCTATCTATGTATGTAAGAAGGAACAGTGTAAAAATGGGCAAGAGAAGAAGGAAGGAGTAGAAGAAGTAGTGGTAGAAGTAGAAGCTTTGCTGCAACGAAACGAACAAGATTGATGGCCTCCCGAAAGAAAGAAGACTGAAACGAGAGATGAGTTCTTCTTTTTTCCTTTTTTTTTTCGTTAACTCACGTTGAATTTCCATCAAGTTGCTCTCTTCTCTTCTCCCCTCCCTCACACGAATAGAGATACAAAGAGAGAGAATAAGGTGAAGCATTTGCGAGACGCGACTTTTTCCTGATTGAAAGAAGACAGACGGACTGCCAGCCATTAAGGCGGGGAGAGAGGATCGTGGAAATCGTTAAAAAGCTTCAATGGAATGTTTTATATATATATATATATACAAACCTATAGCAACATTTTTTATTTAAAACGTAGAAAAAAGTCAAATATTTAAAATAGCTTGTTTTCATCAATCGATTAAATTAAAACATTCCAAAAAGGTTTTTTTGGAATTTTTTAATATGTAAAAATTTAGGAATTATAATATTTTAAAAATCTGATATTACCTGAACAGATGATAATAAATATCAATATTTATAAAATACTATTTAAACAGCAAGGAAAAAATTTGATAAATTTATATTTGTACAAGCACCGGCCGGACTGGGGAAGGTAGAGGGAAATAGAGAGAGAGAGAGAGAGAGCCATGGCCTTCCCCACTCTCTAGATACAAAAAAGGGGAGAGATATTTTTGTGATAGGCATGAGAAGGTCTGATGGGAACATCATTTCACATTTTTAGAATGGAAATAAGATGTCTGAAATTACGAGAAGTGTTACTATAATAACACCAAAAGGTGATATAAATAAATATGCAATGAAAAATATAGGTGACCTCTCATGAAAGGATTATCCTTAATTACAAAGAAATTTGAAAAAAAAAAAAAAAAAAAAAAAGAAAACCCCAAAAAAAAAAATTATCATAAAAAAAAAAAAAAATAAAAAAAAAAAAAAAAAAAAAAAAAAACGGGAAAATGAAAAAAAAATTTCGAACAAGAAATAATTAGAAAACTAAAAGCTAAACGGAAAACAATTTTATCTCTCCACCACATACAAATACAAGCTCCAAAACAGCAATCCTGGCTACGCTTCTACAAGATATGGATTAGATGCTTTAAAAATTCCTTTGGATCATTGTATGGTGTACATACGGGTGGCGGTTTTGAGATGGATGTACTTAATAAATCGAATTCTTTATCATCTTATAATAAGACGCAAAACTTTCCTTTATTTTAATTCTCTCCAGGCTCAGCCAGCTCTGATAATGGCCACAGGCCCCAAACTTTTTTCAAATTTCTCAATTTTTAAAATACTAATTTGTTATTAAAAATAATAGAAAGAATTTCGACAGAATGAATGATAGTAGTTTGTTCATAAATCTTTGTTAAAATTGTTAATCATGTTTATATGAACTATAATTCGGTACTCGAGTTTGAGATTGGTAATCCTCATTTCAAATAGTTGATTAGCTGTTTGAAAGGTTGAATTAGAAAAATTCCTTTGCTATATTAATCAAAATGAAGAGATGAAATAAAGAAGGGTTCATCAAGGGTAATTTATTTAATGCCTCATTGTTTTTTCTCTGATTCAAAATACAATTTATATATGACATACGTTATAGATTTCATTTATACAAATGATAATGCATTGCATTAGCAATTTTATTCTGGTTTTTTAATGAACTCTGTGTAAATGGGAGGCCTTGTTGATTCTATAACCTGTATTCTTCCTATTGGATGGTTAATTAGTCTATCAATAAACGGGAAATGCATATTTGAAACGTTGCTTTTTTATTTATGATTTAATTAATGTTTCCATTATGAATGGGGTGGAAGGGGGTGGGAGGCCTCGCTTCCGAGAGCAGATTGAAAAGGAATTGACGTTCCCAATTGCTGTTTATTTATATGTATTTATTCATTTAGCCCGGTTGAAAAAAATGAATTGAATCCGTGGATTAAAAAAATAAACTAATTTCAAAAAAAAAAAAAATATTTTTATTTATAAATGTATTTAATAACTTTATAAATTTTTTTCATTTTGGTTTTTCTGAATATGAAATCAATTTTAATATCAACTGAATAGATGAAAAAGTGATTAAGTGTTAAAAAAACTTAAGTACGTCCTAAATTAATAATTATAGAAAAAAAATTTAATATATATTAATTGAAAAGTGACCTGAAAAATACATGATTAATAGATTTGAACCAGGTGATTTTGGAATAAGTGCGCTAATCTTTACTTTAAGAATATTTAAGGTTAAAACAAAAGTCTTTTTCATTGATTTTTGGAGACGTTTAAATGAAATGCTAGTTTATTAATGCCATTTTATCACTTTTATCACGTTAAATGAAAATTATAAATTGAAAAAAATTCAATATTTGGAATGTATGTCCTCCTGTGATTTTTTATAGATTATTCATCATTTTCTCTCTTTTGTTTCAGGTAAGTGGGATGGAGTAAGAGAAAATAGTCAGGTAGATAAAAAATCGCAACTTTGATTTATTTTTCATATACGAATCATAATATTTTATGAATGATATTAAAATGAGTGGTGAATTATTGAGTTTCCTCATTTTTTATTAAGAGTTTTGCATATATTAATATAATCTATATCTCATAGAAATAACTCTAAAATTGAATGACATTATTTAGTTTATTTATACCAAAATTTTAATTAAAACATGCATCAAAAGACTCTTATCAAAAGTATTAATGAAAAATAATAAATCCAATCCCCACTAAAGCAAGTTAATTTGCGGAATGGTTTATTTTTAATTTATTAAAGCACAAATTAATATAATAATAGAATTGGAATTGTAGAAGTTTCATTCTATTAAATAAATACTCCTAGAGATGGAATAAATTAGTGAATTCCTAAACTGGTATTTAATAATACAAAACTTTGAATAGTATTATAATATTAAGATAATAAAAATTTTATTCTTCTCTTTTTTAAATGTAGCTAATTAATTTTAAACCTAAACAAAGAGGAATTAATGATTTAAGCAATCTATTATTATGAACACCGAAAACCACTTAAATAACTTGATAATATGGAAAAGAGATTTTATTCACAATATTATGGGATAATGTACGATGCCCATAACATTAGCATTTAATTTAAAAATTATTAACAAAAATAAGCTTACTATTAAAAAAAATTTATCTTAGTATTTTAAATGAGAATTTTTTATTCTATTTTCATTAATAAAATCCTTGTTAAATTTAATATATCTATAGTCGTTTTTATTTAATTTGTTGTAGGAAGAGAGTGAGGTTAATTTTTAATTGTGAAATTTGTCATTAATATTTTTGGTGAGTATATTTTTGATGGTGGGGAAGTGAACATTTGGCCCCCGGGAGTCGAATTCACGGGCTATCAGTAAAAATGTATTTAAAAAAATATTAAATAAATTAAGTCTCTGATTCGAGGCATATATTTTTTTTTAAGTCCTTTTTGGCATCTGAGGCCATTTAGACTCCGTTCTTATTTAATTAAATTAATTGATAGCCAATATAATTTAAATAAATTTTTGTCGCTCAGGACGGGAAGCGAACCTCTGACCTTTGGTACGTGAAGCTCTGCACCAAGGGATTTAATAATAATATATTTAATATTAATATCTAATTCAAATTTGAAAACAAATTAAATTCAAATTTTTTCTATATATTTTATGATATTCCCGTGGTGAGCAAATTAGGTTGAATATTTTTTCCTCTCTCCCTTATTGTTTAATTTTGTTCACCGTTTTTATTTATTTATTAACTTAATTTAACTTTCCCTAGTAAATTTTATTATTTTTTGCTAACTGATGAAGAGGAGTTGTATGTAAATAACTGTCAAAATATCCGCCAATAAACACCTGCCAATTATTTCTGGAAAAATTAGCCTTTTCTTTAACCTTCATCATTAATATTTGGTATTCCACACTCATACTTAGATTAGTGATATTTATTGAAAAATTTTTGGTGATAAAAGATGTTCAAAGCCTCCGACTGAGAGTAATGCAATTTTAATTTGTCCAAATGACTTTATTAGCCTAATTTACGATAAAAATATAATTAAAAAAATTTACGATTTTATCAAAACCGTTAAAAATTATATACGTAAACGCGGATTATTAATTAAAGAGAAAAAAAAAGAAATTTCATAAATAATTTAATATCTCAAATGAATTTTTTTTTTTTTTTTTTTTCAATTTTAAAAGTCAATAATTTTTTTATCAGAAATTGGATACGAATATATTTTTTAATATCCTATCATTGAAATCCCATTTCAAAATAATTAAGCCGATACGACGGATCTCAATTTAAAAGTTTTCTTTCCCCGATGGATTTTTGAGTTGGTTATTATTCATTCATGCCTCCTTGACCCGGGCCAAACTCCTCCTCGACGGGGTTTTATGAATTCATAAATAATTTATCGACCTCAGGAGTAAAACTGGGTGAAGTAGAATTCTTCCCCCCAAGCCCATCTACATCGACCCCACCTGGCCTCCAAAAAACACACGAGTGATTGATCTCTCTCTTTCTCTCCAAAAAAAAAAAAAAAAAACTTGTGCTTTAATGAATGCATAAGTTCTTCGTTTTCTCTCAAGAAAAGCCAAATACTCAAGTCGGAATTCTCTTTCGTTTCAATATATTTCCTGATAATACCAATATACGGATTGAATAAAAACTTAAGAGGGGCTTTTGTAAATAATTCAACAAAAAAAATATTTTAAACAATAGGAATAGATTTAAAGGTCCATCAAATAAATAAGTTATTAACACAAATTGAATCCGTAAAAAAATATACTTTCTCTATATACTATATATTACAAGTATAGGTAAAAGAAAGTAAAAATGAAATGGTGACGAGTTTGACTTAGAGCCGTTAATAAAGAAAATAAGGAAATGAAGAAAAAACACAGATTCCCTTCGACCCAAAAGTATTTTATTACCTTGTCGAAGTTTCAGGGACTAAACGTCACCCATCATCAGGACAAGGTTATTAATAAAATAAACAAAATAATTTCTGTGCCTCCTTTAATTGTTATGTTGGTATACATCGGTCGAGTCCAGCTTCCCGCAAAAAATTATTTCCAACTTTAATAGAAGTCTCTTCAAGGGGTAAGAAAATATAAGGGGGCCTATATGTGTGGCCTAAATGCCTGGACTTTCCAAATTTAAAGGAGAACCGCCCTATATCTATCCATCCAACAACAACCTTTTTAACTGCTGAGATCCTTTGAGTTTTAAAAATTTATACCCGCATAAATCGGGAGCGGTCTCCCTTCGACTTTCTCGCAAACACATATATAGGAAAAAGAATTTCACTGAATATATTTACATCTGAATTATATCTGTCTTTATTTGACTCGTCTCAGTAAAATCACGATTTTTAGAAAATTTTCAGGTAAAGTACCACTTCCAGTTGTTGGAAATAGCCCAAAAGTTGATAGAGATTTATGATTTTGCT
>JAAAKE020099277.1:4891-18819 GCA_010014785.2 Anisolabis maritima
ATTATTTCCCCATCCCAATCCCCAAATGACTTGTTACCAATAAAAGTAAAACGATACTTTATATATAAATGAAAAAAGGCTATCTCTTGTAATCCATAAATCCTAATTATTTCCCAACTCAATTCCCAAATGGCTTGTTATTAGCAAAAGTAAAACGATACTATAATAAATAAATGAAAACACTGAGCACTTGTCAACCTTATCCATAATTCTTAAATCCAATATCTTTTCCTTCCCCAATCCTATTGTTGATAACAAAAGCTTTTTTAACCAAACAAAATGTTGCTCTGTCCTTTCATTACTGTGGTGACTGGCTCACTCGTTTATTTAATTTCAATGTAGGTATATAAATATGCCTTTTAACTCCCTCCTCTTCCATATATTATTAGCTATATTTTTTTCATTTGATCTCACATAACGGGATTTTCTAAATCCATCACGTGTATAGTCAGGAAGGATTTTTTTCTTCTAATTTTGAAAAATCTTTGGGACAAAAAGTCACTCCAAAGGGAATAAAACTTTTTACAAAATTCTTTCTTATTCAACGTAGGCATAAATTTAATTTGATTACTGCAAATTTTCAAGAACAAGAATGGGCTCATCATCTACCAAAAGGAAATTTTCCTAGAAAATCAAACAATTTGGTCAAATTTCTCTTGGAATATTTATTTCGCACAATGGGACGATTAAATAACACCTTTCAACTTTGAGGAGGTCGAAGTAAACCAATTAAGTCAAGGTATTCTACGTGAAGAGTTGTAATATTAAGTACTATACCTGGCGTTAATTTCGCTCTTAATTTTTTTATAAGGAAACTAAACTCCCAATAATTTCCAATTTATTTTCAAAAAGGAAATCAAAGATAGAAAACGAAGGGGTAAATGAAATTTTATTGTTATTCATTATACACATATTTTTCATATATTAATGAAATTTTATTTAAAAATAAATTTCATCCACAGCTTTAATGCTTTTATATTCGAATTTCCAGTTATTTATTACTCATCTGATCTCTCTAATCAAATGAATAATTAATTTTTTTTAATTAGATTTATCATCATATCCAACTTCAAAGCACACTATTTTGATTTCTATAATTGATGACAAACAAATATTAATAAAAATTATTTTTTAAAGAGTTTTTGTTTCATTTTTTGAAGGCATCTTCTTAGCTCCATTATAAATAGATGATAATAAATTCATAAATAATAATTAGAAAGAGAAAGGTTAAAAGATATACAAATTTTTTCAAATTAAAGTTGTTCAAAGGTTGATATTTCCAAATGACCTGAGTAGATTGTTGCCCAAAAGACCCAAGCGTCATATTCCTTTTTTTTTTTAATTTGGCATTAAATTAAATCGCTATTTTATCAATTTTCTCTAGAAATGTAATTTTAATTTTTAAAGATTTTAAAAACTGGGTAATAAAAAGGCTATTATCTCTCGAACCTTTGAAAAGACTTTTCATACTAGAAGGGATATTACGATTTGATTCAGAGAAGGAGAAGGAGGAAATTTTGTAACTTTTCAACAAGGTTGTTCTCTATTTAAAGTCAACGGGGAAGTCTACAAATAAAAAAAAAATATTGAAATAAAAAATTATATTATCAATAAAAAAAAAGAAGATATTTAGAGTAAGATGGAACTGTTTGTGAATATTAATATAAAACTTGCAATTTTTTTATCATAGTAAAATTAACATAAATAAATATACATACCAAATATTTTTTTTAGGTTTAGTTGTTTATATTAAAGAAAGGAAAAGAGGATATTTTCATATATTATTAGATTCTCTAATCAATTATTTCGAACAAACATATTACGTCAAATGCATGTCTTATTTGTTTTTTAGTCCAATATATAAATTAATAAATTAATTAGTTTTCATCATTCTATAATAAATTAACAAAATATTTTTTGTTGTTATTGTTGAGAAAGAGAGAAAAAAAGAAATTTAAATAAAAATTTCACCTTCCATTCGTATTACATAATACACAATATATGTTAATAAAAAAAAAAGATTGAATAAAATTAGACGTTTTCACTTTTTAGAAAGAGAAATCTTCCAAATATCAACTTGACCTGTGATATCTCCAGAGGCTAGAATAGACGGGCTAAAATAGAAAAAAAAATTATTATAGAGTGTTTTAATTAAGCAGAATGAGGAGAGTGACAAACTGATTTGAACCCGAGGGTCAAAAATAATTACTAATAAAAATATATTATTTAAAATTTTTAATTCTAAAAGGAGGACCCATTCGAAAAAAAATAAAAATAAGTTAAGGGCGTGAAAAACATGAGGAAATCTTAAAAAAAGATAAAATTTCGATTTGGTTAGATAAGTCTTGAGGCAAAAAAATGAAAAAATCAAGCAGAATCTGGATTATGTCCCTAACATCCCGAATAAACTGAGGCTTTGAGGGCTGCAAAAAATACTTCGTGGGCTGCACCTGGCGATTTTGAGATGCTTCTCGAAAACCATCATTCATTCCTCTCGAGTTGTCTAGTTTAATGGGTGTGGGCCCTGGGTTAATAAATATTTTTTTTTTTTTTTAATATACACTTATTGTTAAAATTCTTCTTCCAAGAAAAGAAAAAAAAAATTTCTAACATTCTCTCCTGGGGTAAAACGATAGTTTATTTATTTATTGAAAAGAAACAAAAACAGTTTGTAGCAGTGCAATTCAAAAGTTTCTCTCAATGTGACCTCAATATTTCAGACTCCCATCAGAAAAAGCAAATAAACGAATTTTTTATTATCTTCCCTCCTTAACATATAATTTTAATCTCAGACTGCTCTTTATCTACCAATAAAATTGAGGTCAAGTTGAGAGAGAATGCCGCTCGCTGTTTGTTCCTGTCTAGTTTTCAATAAGATATTTTTTTATTTTTCTTTAGATCATAGGGACCCAAAATGTGCGCCTTGCTGGATGGCCCTTAGGAGGGAAAGCGAATCCACTCCCAAACAAAATCTTCGATATTTGAGTGCGAGTGGAGGATGCCGAAGAAAATTCCTGGCTTTCGAGGGCGACTTGAGCTGCAAAAGTTTGGTTTTGTTTGCATTAGACTTTATTGTTGAGTCTTTTATTGATGATTGTTTATTTATTATCATTTACAATCGAATATTTTGGATTTCATCAAGAGATTAATTATTTAAACATTTTATTAAAGAGAAGTAAATATATGGAGATATTGCCAGGGAGGAGGAAAATTACAAAAATTATTATTATTTATTTGCAGAAATATTTACACCTTGGAAACCTTTCAATTCATCAATTCTCTAATTATAGAGAAAAATTTTTATTTTTTTCCAACCTTTTTTATTTTGGAAAAATTGATCTTTTTTGTAAATTCAAGACAAGCAGAGGGCGACTGGAGGATTAAGGGAACGAATGGGTAATCATGGAGAAGCTTTTTGTTTGTTCTTTTACGGGTATAATTATAATTATAAATTAGTCCATCTTCGTATTTTATAAAATATTAACTGAAAAGATAAAGCAAAGAAAGCAAATTTTATATATTCCTTGCATTTTTTTAACAGAAGAATAAGGCCATTGACACGACAATCACACCATCTTACGTAAGAGGGAATGTAATCCTATTGAGCCTTTTACATGAAATTCGGTGCCGGACAAGTCTGTGAATAATTTAGTTCTTGTCATAGAAGGAGATTAAAGGGGACTCATTATTGTATTTTCTATAGTTCCCCCTCATGTATGAATCCGAGGATATCTTATTAAATGTATGATTCCAAGATTTAATTGTACTATAAAAGAGAAAAAAAAATTTTGGTGTTTTGAAAAGGAAGCTATTTTAAAATAAAAACAAAAACATTGGATAAGTTTGTTTAGTTCTTTCCTGGCAGTGGTTTGACCACAGGATGCCAAACGCTGCCTGCCTGCTTATTTTTAAACAAATTACTTCAATTATTTACAAGGTCAAATTACATTCTATTTTGTTTGATTATTTTTAATAATTATATTTTTTATGTTGTAATATAGGAGAGAGAGAGAGAGACTTGAATATAATTATTCTGCTTTGCTTTTCAATATAAAAAACATGGTGTGACTAACGGCACATCTCACTTAGATAAGATGTGTTGTCAGCCTAGATTTTTTGTCTACATATTTTTTCATTAAAAGAGTATAAAGAAGTAAATAAATAGTGACACCACCAATTTTTCTATTCCCCTTTTAGCCCGAAGACGATATTTAAAATCGAGTGTCACTGGGCAAGAAGAGATAATAACCAATCTTTGCAGTTAAGACATTCGTAAGTAGGCCATACAGACAAGTTAAATAGATAAAATATAGTCTAGCACCCCAAAAAGATGCCAAATTTCATCAAAATCTTTATAGCCCTTTTTCGAGAAAAAATTTACACTCATACATACCTACAATATTTACAAGAATTGCAGATAGATAGATATAGGATTTAAAAATATTTATCTCTTTTTACTATGGCAACTATTATCTATCTTTTCTGTGGAATTCTTAAATCTCAAAATGAAGGCTCTACACTCTATGAAATTTTTCATTTCATTTGGACAGTAGAGGCCCAACTACCAGGTTCCCCGTTTATTTATCCGAGGTGCTTTCGGGTACGGAGACACACACCTCAAATCCAGCGACCTCTGGCCTTAGCCATCTATCGGCACCCTGTGAAGTTACTTTATTTCTTAACTCTAACTCCTAATTCTAATTATTTCTAGGTAGCTAAATACTCCTATATCTAATTCCACCCGGTCCCTTTATTCCAACCTATTCTATGCTAGGGAGGACGTTCTAGTTGAGGAGGGACTCTTTCAGCACCGGCGTGTAGCCTACCCCTTGCGAAGACTGCAGAGGCAAGCAGAAGGGTAAATAGCAAAATACTTTTGATCTTTGAAATAAAACGGGGGTAATTTTTTCGGACAATTTTATTAAAACAGATTTAAAGAATAAAGAGAATAAATTTTTTTAAGTTCAAATAAAAGAATCAATTTAAAATATTAATAATTTTAAATTAAATTAAATATTTTATAAATATTAAGGGAAAATAATTCTTTATGATATTATAATATAAAAATTTTAATTTAACATGTTAAAATTATCTTTTCTTATTTATTCTTATTAATGGATTTGGATTTATTTAAAGATGCGGAGAAAACGTCTATATACACTAGCTTTAAATTTGAGAAAAAGGAAAGAAGGCAGAAGTTGATTTATTTATTAAATATAAGAAAGGTGTTTTAATATGACTAGGCATTTTATGGATATTATTCAGCATAAAGAAATGAGAGATTAAATATATTTTTTTAAAATGAAGAACAATATATATATAAAAGTCACTGACCTAGCTTGAGGAGAGGAGGTGGTATGGATTTACGATTTCGTTTTCCAAAATTCCATTTTATACTCATTTATGAAATAACTATCTAGAATAAGAGAAAATCTTGCGATTGAAAAAAGTTCATAGTTAGCTTTCAACGGAAATTTCTGAGTTTCGGTTTCTGAATCCTAAATAGCTAGAAAATGGCCTTTTGTTTGGGTGTGTCAGTGTGAAAAAAATATCTTAAAAACAAAAGGAGACAATATGTTGATATATTGATATTTATACTAGATGCCCGCTAGACATAAACAGGAAGGATTGGAACGCGCTGCAAAAATCTTTATGTTCGCCACTACATAAAGATTGAAAACGATCCCAAGTGACACCCCATGAAGGGACGTAAATAAGGGTTCCCTCTTAATGATGTACTCTTCATAAGTGTTGAAAATTCCCTCTTCAAACTAGGATGGATCCTTGTTTAAATTAAGTTCAATGAAAGGGACCGAGTGGAAATAGAAATAGGATTAGTTAGCTAGAAATGTATACATCAGTTAGATATAGGAAATCAAATAACTTGATTGGGTGTCTATAGATGGCCAGAGTTTATTATGCATGAAGTCACCTCAATATAATAAACGGGAATTCGGGTAAGAGGTTTTATATTGCCCGGATGAAATGAAAATTCCATTCAAATTTTTCCAATGTGTTTGCCCTTAGCTTAAGAAGTCGACAACAAAGATAAAATTGTCCAAATAAAAAAATATTTCTAGGATTTGAGATATAAGATACTCATAGATTTGAATAAAGAAAAGGATGCAATTTCTATAAATATAAAAAAATTTGATTTAAGAGAAGAAGTTATGTGATCTGCTAGCAATACCAGTTTTTTAAATTCCGCTTTTGAAGAGAAATTTGGACAGAGAAAATTAAGAATATTCTAGATCTTTAAAAGTTCCCATTCAATCAGCTTAAAAGAAAATGACACGCTATATTTTATTCGTAAACAATTTATATAATATGGGTTGATAACTTGTAAATCACTCTTTATCAATATGATAATTTTTTTATTGGTAGTTTGCTATTTATATATATAAATATTTTTAATCTCATTCACAATTTTCCATTATTTTTTGTTTAATTTAATTCAATCAAAAATAATAAAGATTAAGTAAAAATAAAATTTATTTTAAGTTACATAATATAAATTTTGTTTTATCGTAAACTCGAAAATTGAAAAAATGAAGTCTCGCGGGATTCAAACCTTTTAGTGGGTGTTTTAATCTATAAACTAAGCCCCTTTTACGAGTTTTAAGATTTTTATTTAACTGTTGATTAGAAATTGATAGCGTTTTAGAGGTCTGAATTTAACCGAATTCATTAGCTTTATATAGTTAACTAAAAATCTTAAACTCTTAAAAGATGCTTAACCATGTGAGAATGTGGGTTTGACTCCCGCTCTCATTTTTCCAATTTAAGTTTAGGGTAAAAAATCGCGAAATTGATATTTTCTTCTGGCAAAATTGTTCCCATTGTTTAGAAAATAAACATATAAAAGTGATTTGACTCTAATTTCATTCTTATACCTGGCACCAACCATTTCACTTTCTTATTTATAAAGATCTCTAGGGCTTGTCCCTTGGTGCAGAGTTAGAATTCTCATCTCACATACCAAAGGTCAATGGTTCCCGTCCTAAGCGACAAAAATATATTTATATTAATTTGGCTTCCAAGATACCGAAAAAGAGTTAAAAAAAGTCCTCTAATTTATTTCAAAAAAACTAAATATAATTAACTCGCATCTATATTTTATAGAATGGATTGATTAGCCGAGAACATTAAGTGGAATCAAGTTAAAATTCACTTCTCACATATGATAAGCCACTTCACTAAAATTTCTAGGAAGTTCCTACTCTTTGGAATGAGTAAAAAATAAAAGAGGAATTAGAATTAGAATTCAAATCAGAATAAAATATAGCATATTGAATAATTTTTAATAGTGAGTGTTTCAATTCAATTATTATTAATACGTGTATATTTAATTATTTACCTGTGTTTATTGATAACGATTGAATAAATGGGCTTTTCATTTTCCCTCCTGAAATGATACGTGTGAAGTAAATGATAAGATTTAGCATTAAACAATTGAACTTGGCTCTCATTCCCCCAACTGATAAATTCATCATTGGAAGTTGGATTCCATTCAAGTCCCAATACGGGATAGTCCAAGTGGAATACTTTTAAAGGTTCAGGCTAAAACAAAAATAATAACATATAAAGTAGGAAGGGATTTAATCCAAGTCAGTCGAGAGAATTCTTATTGTAAGATAAATCAGATTTAGTGTCTTTCGTAGAAAATTAAATAAATAAAATAAAAAAAATAACAAACCTGCTTCAAATTATAAATTCTAATCTCTTTGTCTGATCCACTCGTTAAGAACATAAAGGGTTGAGAAGAAAAAAATGCAATTGATGTGATTACACCTTCGTGCCTTTCCATTTTATATAGAACTGGATCCAAGAGGGCTATCTCACTCTCAACTAAAAAAGAATAATAATTAAATAATATACATGTAATGAAACAAATCCTTTGTTTGCAAATTCAATAATTGAAAATATGAGCTATTTATTTTGAAAGTGCGCAAGTCCATATTTTAGTTTTTTCGAGGGCTCTCTTAAATTTTACATCTAGCATATAAAGGGCAACACCAATGAAATGTTAGTAGCAAAACTAACATCAATATTTTTTTTCGGCATCTGAAATTTAAACTTCGTTCTTATTTATTTATATTAAATGGTAGCCAATATAATATAAATAAATTTTTGCTCAGGACGGGAAGCGAACTACTGACCTTTGGTTAATATATTTATAATATTTTGCTGCTGTTATTTCATTAGTGACGTCCTTTATGTGAATATTTGCAAAAGTTAAAAAATAGCTTTCATTTACTATCCCCCTCAAAAGTAATGGCACAACCTGTATCTTTGGTTTGGCTTAATGGATAATAAGACCTACATGAAATCCGAAATTACTAATAGGAAATTTTAAGATTTTTCATGTAACTCTCCTAATTATCCATTAAGACGAAGAAAAAGATATAGATTGTCCATTTGAAGGGGATAGTGAATTTCAGTTTAAATTTTGATTTAGTATTTTAAAATATTCATGATATGCGGGGAGGGGGGTGTATAAGTTTTGACCAAAATTAGTGCTTTATATTATTTTGTATAAAAATTGATTACCGATAAAAAGATCATACTAAGTGAGATCTACTATTGCCATTAATTTTGTTTTTTTTTTCTTCAATAGACTTGGCCCACTTTCAAAATAAATGGCTCATATATTGTAAAAACCTTTCAGTATTCATATGAAACAAATCAATCAGACTTACCCGTGCGGTCAACTTAGCCTACCAAATACGAGTAATATTAGGAATTCCCTTAATTTTTTTTAAAAATCTTTTCAGCATCTGAGTCCATATAAACTAACCATCACAATTATCTTATTTAGGTTACTTGTTATCCAGACATTTTTATTTATACCAAATGGTTTAAAAAAATTTTACTCGGATTGCCAAATCCAAAACCCTTGGTTTTGAAGGTTATCAATATTGACAATGTCATTAGTTCTAATCTCTCAACCATGGGATAGGGGCGGTCTCTTAATTAACCCAATATGGGCGGCAAACGCCCAAGGGCCACTAGGGTGTGTGGGTTTATGTGTGTTTTAATTAACTCAAAATATATTTTTTTATCTACAATTTAATTAATAGTAATGAATTTTAATTAATATATTTATTATTTGATTAAAATTAAATTTTAATTAATTATATTCTTTTATTTTTTTATTGATTTGAACGGCTATAGGAATGCTGCAACTGACATAAAATAATTTTTTAACAAAGTTGCAACAAATTTAGATACAAGTTTTGCATGTGTACTCTGGAGAAGGCTAATTTAACGATATATAAAAATCACTATATTTTATAGCGCCCTCCTCCTTCCTAATGGTTCTGTGTTTCCCAAAAATCATATAGTTCAAATGAATTTAGCTCTATTTTATGTATAAAATTTTTTGCACAATAGAATAATTTTTTGAGATAACGTGGACGAAAGAAATTACAACACACTCTCTAGGATCTACCTAATCTTCGGTTAGTTGGCAAAGTTAAAAAAAAAGATATTAAATTCTTTTAATAAACCCCTTAGGCGCATATATTTTGGCCAAAATTCCATCACACTGCAAAAATGTATTCAAATAAAAGGAAATAAATACACTACTTATTATTTAATATCTTTTTAGTGCATTTCCCAAAGCGCTATACACTATGCTTTGTCCGTGAATTCTTCTGTTTCAAAACTCGTTCGTGTATATATCGAGATTGATTTCCATTAACATTTATAAATATAATTATATAAATATATATATATGAAGTAATTTAGAGGAATTACTTAAGGCAGGTTTTGTCGAAATGGTTGAACAGACCAGGATTCCTCCAGCATCGACACCCAACACAAAAGTTGTGAGATCATGAGGAGAGAAATCAAAACAGTTTACTCCTAATTCTCTATTTGTTCCATCTGCTGGAGTTTTAGCAATTTTATACATTTTGGAATGATCAAAACTTATGGCAAATCTAAAAGAAAAATAAACAAATTGTATATAGAAAAAAATCTCTTAGTAATTAAATAATTTAAAACAAGCATACCCGAGTTTTAAATTAAAAATTTTTGCTTGAGTATTTATATTCCAAATAAGAAAACGTCCATCGATTCCTGTTGAAACTAACAAATATGGAGAAGACGTGTTAAATTCAAAATTTTTAATCCAAGCGATGTGATTGATCTTTTCTTGATGAGCACCCGGAATCTGAGAGGATTTGCCAAATAATGAATCATCTTCTTTTTGTAAATTCCAAACAAGAACTTCACCTGGAAATTTTAAATGGATAATTATTGGTGATATCCAACTTAAAATATTTTGTATGAATTTATATTTTATATCCCTTAAAACATATTTATGTTCAAAATTGCAAAAAAATTTAGTCTTTCAAAGTTTAAAGTTTTGATATTGCCAATACTTTATAAAAATATCGGGAATATTCAAAAATATAAATATCAAAAAAAATTTTTTTTAGGATCAGTGGTTCTAAGGGGGTTTCGAAAGGAATATTTTTAGGATATTTTAGGGTATTTTGAGGGTCGAGAGTATATAAAGGTTAAGAACCACTGTTGGGAAATTGCCTGCGTATTTTCCAAAAATACATGAAATATTCAACTTTATAATGGAAATAGCCAATTGTCTTCAAGACTAACGTTTCGGTCCTTAGTCTAGGCTGTCATTAGAGCTGCATTCATTAAAAAAAAAGACATTTATTATACATATTCATTTCATTACAACATCTATTTATTAATAAAGAGTACATATCCGGCTGGCTAGAGGCTTTATGTAGCGCTGATAATACACATTCACATTTCTCGACAACTTAGTATATACAATTTATTAATAGTTACTGATTTTTTCTTTTAAGTCTTTTTCGGCATCTTGGGCCATTTAGACTCCATCATTATTATTATTATTTATATTAAATGGTAGACAATATAATGTAAATAAATTTTTGTAGCTTAGGTCAGGAAGGGAACCATTGACACCTTTGGTACTTATGTACCAAGGGACTGGGCTTGACAATTGTTCTAATGTATTGAAAGTGTATAATAAATAATCAATATGAAAAGGATGTTTAGATTAGATGATAAGTTTAGAACGCTTAGGGTGGAAGTAATATGAAATATAAGAAAATTATTGTCTACTTCAATTTATTCATACACATAATCTTGGAAATTCAAAATTTCACTTTCTTTGTTCACTAAATAATGTATTGAATTTAAAACTAATTCAAACCTTTATAAGTTCCAGCTGCTAGTATAGAAGGATCTTGAGGATGATAACTTAAACAAGTCACGCAGGAATTCACTTCTATTATTTTTGTTGGCTGTTTAACATTCTGACTAAAAAATAATTAAAAAAAAAGAATAGTAATTGATGACGATGTTGATGAGTTAATAGGCTCTAAATACCTGTTAATATTAAAAAACGAGATTTGAGTTTCGTGTATACACCAATCGTCATGTTCTTGATAAGAGAAAGCAACAGCGAGAACTGATCCAGTGCCACTCCAAGATAATCCACTCACTTTCAACTAGAATA
Source organism: Anisolabis maritima (assembly GCA_010014785.2). NCBI lineage: Eukaryota > Metazoa > Arthropoda > Insecta > Dermaptera > Anisolabididae > Anisolabis > Anisolabis maritima. The sequence goes on from JAAAKE020099277.1 coordinate 16,407, forward strand.
TAAAAAAAAGTAGAATGAGATTTTTTTTAATAATCACAATTTGAGTATTTAAAAACCTGTAGAGATTCCCCAAAACGAGGTTTATTAGTGAATAGAGAATGCATTTTGGTTGGTGTACTCCCCTCAAAATCACTCCAATTTGGCTCATAATTGTCAAAAGCTTTTGAAATGGCGGTTTTCTCCAATTCTTTAGATAATTTTGGATAAATCCGATTTAAAAAAGCAGATAATTTATCATAATCCACCTCTACATTCGACTCATTCAAATTCATATTCTCTGTTTGAATCTGCGAAAATAAAATAAAATTCAAATCAATGAAAAGTTAAAGCCATTCGTGTATTATTTAATTAGACATTAAAATTTAAATTTATTGAAATGGAAATTCTTCACATCAATTTTTAAGTGCGCTTTTTTATCTAAAAATATATTGCTGCCTCGCCAAAACTCCGTTTATTTAATCAATCAAATGAATTTTGAGTAGCAGTTTGATCATAATTAGGAGATATTTAGAAAATACCTTTTTTTTTAAATTTTTTTTTAATTTTAGCACAAAGCTTGGCCATGATAATTTTGTTACAATATATATAATATGTATTGTTTAATAAAATTATATAATAATAATAATAGTAATAAAAATAATAATATAATTAAATAAAGTTAAATATAAATTATTATTTCATATCAGTAATTAGCATTTCAACAATGAAAAAAAATTATTACAAATGAATAAAGAATTTTTAATAATTTTACTTCTTTGCTTTTTATTTTACCCCTTTTTCTCAAGGAAAAATGATAAAATAAATTGAAAAAATTGACTGACATTTCCCAAATGAAATTTTATTTCACATTTTTAAAATATATGGTGAAAAATTATTTTATAATAATAAAAGAAAAAATAAATTAAAAAAATATCAATATACCTGAACATGATTTAATTCAATCGATTGAATTGTTTTCTCTTTATTCTTTATCTCATTTGTTTGGACACCGTTATCTTGAAGGGTTCTTTGAAAAACGAATAAATTAATAATAAAATATTAATTATTTTAAAAAACGAGTAAGGAAGAATTTTACCTTTTGACTTTTTCTTTAGAAGGGAAGCCAGTGGATTCGGTTTTACTATCTTTAAACATTTTCAATGATTTAAGATGTCATTCACAGTGATAATTATAAATATGATAGTGAATTCATTTTTAAATAAATAGAAATAATTTCTGAGAATTATGATGAGAAATAATTAAAATGAATCCATGTTAGAATCATTTTACATTTTTTAATTTGAAATATATAAGCATTATCTTCTTTTTCTTAATTCTATCAAAAATAAAAATTAATATTCAATAGTTTAATTTAATTAAACATAAATATTATTTATAAATCAAATTTTTTAACACTCAAAAATAGATATAAGTGAATTTAGGAACATAATTAGCCATGATGTCAGCAACGTTTTATAAACAAATCAAGATGCACAATTGAACACATTTTTAAAATATATGGTGAAAAAAGATTTATAAAGGAAGCAAAGCATGAGGGAAATACTGTTTATTTTCATATTGATTATATACGATTATATATATTTTATAAATTTAAAAATTGTAAATAAATGAATAAATTAAGAGTTAAGAAAAAGAATTTAGCTAGAGTTAGTTATTTAAATAATTATATAGATAGGAATTGTAGTGATAGAAATTGGTTTAGTGTTTATTCGTTTCTCAAGGGATTGAATATTTCGGCAAATGTCCCTGCTCTTTTAGGGGATGATGGAGAATTGGTTGAAGATAATGTTTTCAAGGCAAATTTCTTAAATAGGCAATATTCGTCTGTCTTTGTAGGTCCAGGAGATAGTGAAGTGTTTGGTGAGGGGTGTTCTAGTGATAGTCAGATGGAGGATATAGTTATTTTAGTCAGATGTAGCCTTGTGTATTAAGGGATTGAAATTGGGAAAGGCCTCGAGTGAAAATAAAATTAATAGTGACCTTTTGAAATTTGTAAGAGAAAGTGTTTCAAAATTTTTGTATTTTCTATTTAAAAGGTGTTTGGAGGAGGGAGCTATTCCTCTTGTTTGGAAAAGAGCGTTGGTTGTTCCAGTTTACAAGGGTGGAGATAAGAGCATAGTTGTAATTATAGACCAGTGAGTTTAACTAGTATGGTGCTCAAAATTTTAGAGGTTGAGACTCGTGTGTCCGTTCATGTTTGGAGGGGCCAACATGGTTCTATCATAGGCAACATGGGTTTAGAGCGGGTTATTCTTGTAATTCTCAATTAGTTTCTTTTGTTCAGGATCTGCAGGATACTTTAGATAAAAATCAGCGTGTAAATGCCATTTTTTTGGCTTTGCTAAAGCTTTCGATAAAGTCAGTCATAAAATTCTTTTAGGAAAATTATGCTCATTAGGTTTGTCTGTTAAAT
>JAAAKE020099288.1:0-18813 GCA_010014785.2 Anisolabis maritima
TGTCAAAGAATTTCTCCGAATGATGTAAAAGCCGGTTGTCTTCAAAACTTCGGCCTATGATTTTTGTTCTTTTGGGGGGGGGGGGGGGGGAGTGAAGAGGATTATGAAGATTTTGACATCCCAAGGTCGTTGTCATCCGATATCATTGTTAATATATATATTGTGCCGCGAATATTCGCCGGTCGGATGGAATATCATAGAAAAAAAAAAAATCCCCCCGCCGCCCTCTCGAAAATTCCGCCCAGTTTTTTTTTCTTTTTGTCAAACTTCCGGAAGAGTCGATTGCCCGGAGAAAAATTGAACGGTAGGCTTGTTTGTGTGATTGATTGGGTAAATGAAATAAAAATTGTACTCAAGCATGAGAGAGGATAGAATGAAGGGTCAAAAAAAAAAAAAAAAAAACGAAAAAGGAGTGGGTAGGGGGTGGAAAGTGGCAATCGAAAAGCCCTTGACGACAAATTCGTTACTAACAGCATTGAAAGAGAAATTTTCTTGAATCACGTGAAAATCATTTCAGAAAACGAAACGAAAATTTTTTTCCAAAATTACAATATGTTTTTATTATTATTTATTTTAATTCGATTTTTTTTTTTTTTTAATCACCTTACAAGATATTAATCTATACGAAACAATTGTTTTATATAATAAATCCTTACTTTATTTAATATTAAATAAAAAAAATAAAAGTATGATAGATGAATCAAATTTAATGATAAAAATAATAAAATTTTATTTTTCGACACATTTTCGTATTTTTCTACAAATTTTCCAAACCGATTGGAAGATTTTTTTTTATTGTAGCGTTGTAGAATGAGGGGAGTTTGTCATATAGAGATTTGAAATTTTACTAGAACAAATGTGTTCTTTTTTCTTCAAACATTGTAATAAAAAACTTACAATCATCTTAGAAAAAATTAATAGAAAAAGGTAAATGAAGAGGATTGAGCCAAAAAAGAATATTTTGTTGTAGACGTTTCGAACGTGCTCATTTTTTTTTTAGAGAACTCCTAAAACATGTATATCGCCTCTGTATTAAAAAATCGATATGCATTCCTATTAATATACCTACATTATATTTTACACAATATCATATGACATTTGTCATGAAGAAGAGCGTTCGAAAAGTCGAACGCAAAATAATTTTTTTATTTATATCCTTTTTCAGCTGTATTCTCTCCTTTTACTTTAATTCACAGCCGGAAAAAAAACAACTTAATTAAAAATTAAGGTAAATTTCACCTATCTTACTTTTATATTATTTATTTAATATTAATAAAGTAATGATTTATTATATAAAATAATTATTTCGTATAATCCAATTATATTAATAAATAATAAAATAAAAGCCGGATTTTAAATTTGTAACTTTTTCCAACAGTGTATGAATTTTATAATTCTTAGTTGTATTGTTTATAATACTGTATTTATTTGTTCGATATTTAGAGTTTATATTTAATGTTATTATTTGTTTTATTGTTAATAATTTTTGTTTAATTATATAATTTAGTGCAGTTTTTTAAGGTAAAGGGACATAAGATTTTGAGTATTTATAAAATTTTTGATTGAATATGTGGCACGAATGGCCTCTGTCACTGTATGCGCCCTAAAACCCCCATCTATAACATAATATTCAATTTTATATTAAATTTCTCATTTAATATTGATGGCTGGATAGTTTGTTGAGAAAGTGAACAGGGAGGCAGTCAAAGATAATAAATAAAAAGTTGATTTATTTGCCACCGTTTTGAGTTTTCATCATCAGGACAAACAAGATGTCAAGAATAATACCATAATTTTTAACGGCAAAATGTCTGCCTCCTGCTGTTCGATTCTCCCTTTTTCTTATTATGAGAGAAACTGAGAGAATCTTAACAATCAAAACTGCCCTGATGATGAGTATGATCGATGCTTGAAACATTGGCAAATTTTTTTTTTTGTTGCCTCTCCGATGCACTTTCTCTTCTCATTAAAATTTTTTTTTTTTAATATTTTATTATTTGTTTTGTTTTGGAAATATTTTTAATATGTTAGCAGCGGTATGTAGCCGAAATATTCTTTGTTTCGATTGGAAATATAAAATAAGGATTTAGTGATTTTCTTTTCTAATTAATAATAATTTTTTACCCTTAAAAAATTACAATAATATTCAAATAACTTGATATTTGAAATGTTAAGTAATTTTATTTATTATAATTATTTTTTTTTTTTCATATTTACACAAGTGAAAGTCTCTATTTTCCCTTTAGTTTAAAATCCCATTAAATCCATGATTTTACGTATATAATAAAAATTCCGGAAATGTATTTAAAAAAATATAATTTTCCAATCTTAAATTAAGTTTAATTAATTAATATTCATTGTAAGTTATAAATATTTATGCTTGGTGTTGGATTGACTAATCTCAACAATGCAACAAAAGATCACACATACAAAGGAAATATTTTTCAATCACTGTGTGTTCAAAAACTGTGTCTAAAGTTTGAAATAATTAGAATAGAACAGGTTAGAAAACGACTTGATTACGATTCGTCAAATGTCTTTTTTGATTTTTCTTTTATTCCTTCACGATTGTCAATTGTATATTTTTTTTTTTTTGCAATTTTCGCCTCTTAGGCAGCCATCTTGAATAATTAAAGCAAGCTGCGGTTGGCTTCAATGACAAATTATTACCCTGTGATGAAAAAGTAGCCAAGTTTCTCATGATGCGACCATTTTGAATCCATTCGTTAAAGACTGGTTGGATTCCTCTCGCGTAAAAACCGCCAAGCTATTTGAATAATAGCCTCCTCTCGCGTTTTTTTTTTTTTATTATTATTAAAATAAAATGAAATCTAATATATATATATTTTTTTTTTCTTTTATATAAAAATCTAAGCAGGTAGAAGATCAAGCACCACCCTTTCCAAAAAAACGGCCGATTCTTTTTTTTTTTTTTTACCTGGAAAGAAAAAAAAAAACTAGGGATCGATTTTTATGATAAAACTTGCTTTTAAGGCTAAAAAACACAAAAAGCGTTTTTTTTTTTTATCAATACTTCATCGAGGGGAAGTTCGTTTTTAACTGAAAAAAATCTTAAAAAAAAAAAAAAAAAAAACCAAAAATAGGGAAACTTCGTGGGAATAAGGCCATGAGAAAATTCGTTGCTTATTGAAAAGTGGCTCTGCTTAAATTGCAACCCTCCCCCTCTCGACTACCCTTACTCTTTTTTTTTTGCCAAATCCTACTTTTTTATAAACGGATATCGGAATCGACCCTTCTTTTCTTTTCTTATAGATTCTAGAAAAATCTACAAGTATTATAAATATTTATCATTTTATAATTAATTAATATTTATTTCTAACGATTCGATGAGACCATTGACCATCAAGGTCAGAGCTTTCCGGTTCCTTCCTTAACCAAAAAAAAAAAAAAAAAGTGAAAGATTAAAATCTTCAATTTAAATTAAAATTACATATTTTTATAATAATAATGTTTCAAGTCCGAAAGAAGGAAACTAATTGAAGTAGACAAAAGAAGTTTTGCGTCTAGAAGAAATAAAATAAATGATAGTCTACTATTTACATTAGAAAAAGAGGAAGAAATTAGGATAGAATGATTACGCAACAAGATATTGCTTTGTTTTGTTATCGATGTAACGTAAGAGAATTTTCTTACTCCCAGCTGAAGATAAAGTCATAGAATTAGAAAGAAAAGAAAAATCTATTTTTTAATTAAACTCCATTTTAAGTTAAGAAAGTTTCTGAATAGGTCCTTAGTCTAATCAAAAAGAATCCAGGCATTGGGTGTAATGTTCAGACGTACCCCACGTAATATTAAACTACGCCATGATTTTTACCGGATAGACAGGGAATTTTATATTTTGAGCAACAACAATATTCATTTTTTTTTCCCAGCCCTGACCCTAAGCCCATTCAAAACAAAGCAAAATAAAACTAGCGGCATTTTTAATCTCTTTTTAAAAAAATATGTATTCCGTTTCTTTATCATTTTAAAAGGTTCCTTTATGCTATTAATTTAAAATTTTTTATATTTATATTTTAATTATTTCTCTATTATTCCTTTCATCTTAAAATACAATAGAATTTTAATGACAATATTATTAGTCATTTTATATTTATTAATTAAATTTTAACTTTTATTATTGTGACAGACCCTTTATACAATTTTCTTAATTATAAATTTTTTATTTATAATAATTTCATTTATAAATAATAATAAAAAATTTAATATATAATATTGTGTTCAGACTTTCACGAGTATTATGATTAATAAAAGTCCGAAATTTTTATATTACAAAAATTCTTTATGCTTAATGTATATTTATATAAATATTTTATTTATTAAAATCGTTAGGTTTTTAAATTTATTGCTATTTTTTAAACATGTCCGAACCTGGGTTCTGGAAAATTTTTTGGTTCGTTATCATATCCGAATTTTGTTTGCTTATTTATTATTAATATAAAGTGAAAGAAATTTTTTTTTTTTACTTCTCTATTCGTTTTATTATTATTATTTTTTTTTTTTTAATTTTAAATATTGTTTCAATAAAAGTTCAGCAGAGGGAGTAAAATTAACACACTTACTTAAATTAAACTAGTAAAATTAACAGAGGTAAAAAGTAAAAAATTCCACACGTCAAGAGGATTAGAGATGAAACAATCAAGAGCTGGAATTTTTAATTTTGAAATGGATAGATTGAAAATTTTTTTTCAAAAAACTTATTATATTTAAATCTCTTTTATCGTTATTTTAATGTAAATAAGGCTTTAATTTAAAAATAATTTGAAAGAACAAAAAGGAATTTTCAAAATGGAGAATTTTATTAATATTAAATCCGATTCATTTATAAATATATAATTCTGAAGGGGAGTTTTTCGGCTAGGCCCTTTCTAGAATCCACCTACTCCAACGTAGAATGTACTTCTTAATAATTCTAATTTCTCCAAGTTAGTATAAATATATTTTTCAATTTTTTCTTTTACATTTCTAATTGCACTCAGAAAACCCTTGTAAATACTCGCTTCAGTTATTTTGGTTATTGTTCACTATTTTAACAAAAAAAAAAATTTCAAAAGAATGCTGGCTATTAATTTGATTTTTATAAATTTTGTCGTTATTTTTTCTTTCACCTTGTTTACTATAATTCCATTTTTTATATATATTTGACAACTGGTGGCCCCCACACAATAGTTCGATATCATTGGGACGGATTGAACCATTCCTCCATCCTGAGCCGCCATTGGTGTATATCTCTGTGTAAAGAATGCTAACGAACCAATCGTTGCAAAGGGGTTGCAAAAGCGGGTGGCAGTCCTTTTCCTTTTTTTAAGGGGTTGGGGAAAGGGCGTTAGAAATGCGATTATAAAAAAAAAAAGGTCGCGTGTGCGAAGGGTCTGAACGTTTCGGGTTCTGAAAGCGCACGCGCGACGTTGCAGGTGTGCTTGCTCGCTTGCCAGGGTAAAAAACCAAACCAAAAAAAAATCCTCGGCGCTTTAAGTCGTTACATTTCGCGTATTTTTTCGAATTTCTCTTTTCTATTCATCTGCCACGAACCTAAACCAATATATCTACATTAAAAATTCACCCCTAAGCAGTGTATTGTATCCTTTAAAGAATCACCCAGCCTTTATACATGGTTACATTCACCCTAATTCAACCCCTTTTGTATTCTAAATATACATTTCGGATTGTGAATAGCCATGGCACGGGCTCTCTCTAGAAACGAACTATTTCCGTTAAAATTTGATAAATATTTATGATAAAAAAAATTGATGGAAATTTAAATCAACATATGACCTTAATATGCTTCCATTTTTATTTTTTATAATTAATTCCGATTTACTAAAATAACAAACAAGGCCATGTGCAATGGGGGAAGGGGGAGGGGATTCACCCTCGCCCTCTTTTTTTCCTTATTCTAAATTTTATATGCAAATGATTTATAATTTTGTAACTAATAATCATGAACCTAATATATTAATTCAATTAATTCTTAATTATATAGCTATAGTAAGGCATTTCCCGTTAAGCTATAATTTTGAAATATTTCTATATAATACATACATAAATACATATATTATGTATTAGAGTGCTATGAAATTATTATTTCATATTATAATAATTAGAGCATCGTGATTTTAAAAACCATTTATTTTATTAAAAATATACTAAAAAGGGTAAAAATATTATTATCAAAAAAGTAAAGTGGATTTAAAAATATGGGGAGAATCTAAATAGATAATAAAATAAGCAATACAATTTAATATATAAATAATATATACGATACCTCATTAATATTGTTAACAGGTGGAAATAAAGTTGACCTTACCTGAAACAATAAGAATTTTTATATTAGTAAAGTTTAGAGAAAAACATTTTTGATGAGATTATATATAAAATGTTTGTTTTTTTTTTTTTGTCTAGGAACTTTGTTGAGTGCTCCTAAGAGCCCTTTTAAGAACAATCTAATAGAAGTAGCTAAAAATCGCGAGATTGATATTTTCCGGACTTTGTATGAGATATTTGCTAAAGAATTTTATACTTGTTTTAATATTATATATACCTAATTAAATGTCGATGAAATATTATTATTGAAAAAAATAAATTCGTATTTCTTTTAGAAAGACTTGTTCATTCTTGGTAAAAAAATTTCCATTCTATATAAAGTAAATATAATAGTGTCGTTAGTCCCGCGAATTGATAAGAGTATAATCGGCCATTTTATAATTGATAATAAGAGACTTGAAACAAATGAATCCGATTAATCTAGGATATAAGTGTTATTTTATATTTTCATTTTAATAATTAAAAAAAAAAGTTATAATTTATATGAGATTAATAAGACTTAAATAAAATTTGAAATAAATATATACCATGGATTACAGGAATTAATTTGTATTTGGTTGCTGGAAGGTAGATAATGTCAACGTATGCGAAGTTGTTAACTGCGCATGCGTGGTCAACAAAACAGAAACTAATTTATGCAACCCATGATAATATCAATTTTTACTCAACAGATTGATAATTAATTTATATTATAAAAATAAATTGAATAATAAAAAATAATTTCATCAAGAAAAGCTCTATCTTTTCAAATTGTTATTTACAGTTACCTTTGTTTTCTAAAGAGGTTACATCTTTTTAACTTATGACTAATCAAGATGTAAAATAAACTCTTATTATGTTTTCATAATAAAGCTTTAAAATAAATTAATTAGAAAATTTCATTATTCTATTGACAGACAAAGAATAGGCGACTTGCACATCTTACTATGGAATGAAATTTTCTACAATTTATTTATATATCTAAATTTTTAATTCAACAATTTAACTGTGTAAAAGAAAATTTCTTCCTAAAATTGCAACTAGGATTGTTGATATAAAATTAAAATTTATTTTCAAACTGCAATCTTAAAACTAAAATTCTTATTGACTATTTATTTGTGGGTAATAATAATATATGTATATCTTAAAAATACCTTTTCAAAAGTCCTAAATAAATTTACAATCGAAAAAAAAAACATTTGAGTGTTTGCTACCCTAATTATTTTATTTATTTTTTTTAAGAATATAATAAAAATTTGATCGTTTTCGTGTTTGTATTTTAATAAATTAAAAAAAAAATTTTTTATTTTTATATAATTTAATTAAAATATAGAAATTAATAGTTAATGAAATGCTAGTTTAGTTACGTTTTATTTATTTATTTATTTATAAAGAGAAATTGTGGTATTTAGATAGTTAGCGAAATAAAAGGGGAACTTTTCTTGGTTCCCCCTCTCATAATAGTAGTATATAAAAGAAAGGTAGTTTGGGCACTGGTATTGGCAACCCGTTTTTTAAAAGGTGAAGAGTTAAGACAGAGGCACGCGCCCATCGCCTATAGGCGAAGCAATAAGCAAAAGGGGTTGTTTAGGGTCTTGAGAAGAAGAAGGGTGCTGCGCGCGCCGCCGCTCATGTTTTTATTATTTGTTAGGCGAGATATGCGCGTGGCAATGGTGGGGGGTAGAGCGCGAAGGGGTTGCGCGCACGCGCACAATCCCCCTTCCACCCCTTTATTCCCCGCTTTTTATTATGCGACACGCCCATATTTAGATTTTATAACATGGCGGCCGACACCCCCTTGGCAATGAATAAATGCAATGTCGATTTTAATTACACTCTAAACTAATCAAATTTATTAAAGTAATTTTCTATAAAAATATAAGCAGAGGAAAAAGTGATAAAGAAATATAGAAAAACAATAGAGTAATTTGGATTATTATTAATATATAATTCTCAAATATTTGTTAATAAAAGTTTTGTCTAAACGGAGAATCTCGGAATTTTTTTTTTTTGTCCATACAAACCCTTATTTTTATCATTTTTTCAATCCAGTCTAAAATTCCCCAACCGTAAAACTCCGCCTTCAGAAGCAAGAATAGGCCACCATATCTACACCCTTTTATCTTATTAAAACTATTGCCTTTTGTCTTTAACAGGAAGACAGACTGGTATATTAAATTTTCATAATTAACCCTATTAATATATCATTTTAAAAGTGAGAAATTGCACATTTATAAAAAGTAATGATAATAATTAATAATGTTTTCATCATATCCTGTTGTTACTTGTTTCTTTTGATAGAGGCTTGATTCTTTGTTTTTTTTTTTTTTTTAAATTGTTTTAATCTTAATTAAAATTTCGTGCAAAAAATTGCATATGTGTTAAGGAACGCTGTTATTTATTTAAAATTATTTTATTTTAAAAATTTAAAATATTTTTTATATTTTTGAAAGATTTCTCTTTCTCTCTTTCATGAGAGAGGGAGAAAAGAGAGTGCATAAAAACATCTCTCTGGCGAAGAACCTGTCAAACAAACACACATTCTGACGGTGAGCTAAGGCATTCTCGATTTTAGCTTTTGAGTTGTTTGATCGCATTCGATTCTTTGAGTGAGTCTAAGAGCCCTTTTTACCACCAGCACCCCCCCCCCCCCGCACAGACATCCCGATGCTCAAAAAAACACCCGAGAGCCAGAGTGCAAAAAAGGGCTCAAGACACGCGCAACTTGTCCGGTTCCCACCCCCACCCAACACATCTTACTGCCCTTCGTCCTTTTATTGCCGGAGTGCGTCCTTTTCGCGAAAAAAAAATTGCAACTAACTATTATTTCATTAGCTAGGAAAATAGATAAATAAATTGAATTTAGATATAAATAATTATTACCAATTATGTTAATATTCCCAATAGTAAATTACTATTTTTTATTGAAATTCAAATCCCTGTCCCTTGGTGCAGAGGTAGAGGTCTCGCTTTGCGTTCTAAAGGTCGGTGGTACTAATCCCGATAAAATTTATTTAAATTATATTGGCTACCAATCAATTTAAATAAATAAGGACTGAATCTAAATGGCCTCAGAAAAAGACTTTAAAAAATTCATATAGAAGTGAAATAATTTGATTTTCTAGCATGAATCTGAAAGATCTCCAATTAATTAATAATAGAATTTCAGATACGCCTGAGAGCGTTTGTAATAATTATAAAAAAATTTGAATCCTAAGCCAAATAAATTAAAAATACAATTTTTTTTTTGTATATTGTTATTTTAATAAAATATCATTATTTTCCAATAATGCATTAAAATTTTAAACAAGATAAATGGAAAATAAATTTGTTAATTGAGCTAGATTATTTAAATAATCCAATTATATATATATAAACATTAATTTAAGAGAAAAACTAATTAGTGACCTCAAAATAAAATTTATATATGTATATGGAAATAAAATTATCATATTATTTATTTAAATAGAACAAAATGATAAATGGAGTCTATACCTAGTTGGTAATACCAATATATAAATAAACATTAATATTCAAAAATAATAATAATAATCGAATTTTATTGGGGATTTATTTAATCGTCCCACTAATCATTTTTTATATAATACTCGTTTGAAAGTTTATAAATAACAATTATAATAATAATAATAATTATTATTATTATTATGATTATTTAAAATATATCGTCACTCAGGACCGAATTATATAAAAGAAACGAGGAAGTAATTATTCAAAAAAATAAATATATAAAACGATTGTTCTTAGACAGTTTTTGAAATATTTACTCGAAGAGACTTTTATATAGAGGAGAATGTAAAATTTATTTTTCTTATAAATATTGATTTTATTTTTAAATACTATTTACAAAATAGAAATAGGTATTCTCTTTTAGTTAAGAAAATAATAATATTAATAATAAGATAAAGACGATATAGTATTATAGTTTGGAGGGGGGATTTCATACATGGATTATAGTTTCTTTTTTACATCTCGATTTATTTACAAATTCAATTTAAAATTATTATGTTTCGTTTTTATTGAACTTGATTGTTGATATTTGCAATTTTTTTTTACTTTGGCGGGGAGGAGCCGCTAGATTGATAGTTTACATATTATCGCAAATTAACACTTGCTTTTACTAGAAATAAATCGCTTGAAAAACAATGCTTCCATTTTGTTTATATATAGCAAATGCAAATAAATTTAATTCATTCGACTTATAGATTGTGAAGCAAAAAGACTTCCAAAGTGGCTAAAATTTAAATGAAATTGCTACAATTCAAATGGAAAAATATATTAATTCATTTTGAATATTCACCCTCCTCAGTGTCAATTGATTAAGATAAGAAACGGAATTGGAGAAATGAAAGCGGATTGAATCGGAGGCCGGCAAATGAAGCTTTTCTTTTGAATAAACTAATAAATGTGGGTGGTTTAATCGAAACGAAGAGCTGGAGTGCTGGAGGGGACAGGCCCTTTGAGGGCAGACCGAGGTGGCCACTCGGACTGCTGCATATGGACGAGATAAGGGACCGAAACGCCCTTCTCCCTAGCTTTTTATCTTTGTCTGTCCTTTTCTTTCCACAATCCACAATTCAATTCTTGGCTCTAAGTAAATTGGGGGCACACTGCCCTGGCGTATATCATTGGCCCAACAACTCCTTTTTGGGTTAAAAATTCACTTGGACAAAAAAACTGTTTTATTTATTGATTGAGTCTATGGTGAAAAGTTTTTTCGGGAATTAAATTAATTTTTTAAAAGGAAAGAAAAAAAGAATTTAATAAAACCTCTATGGGACTTCTATTATCACAATTGTCTAAACGAAAATCAATGAAGTTGATAACAATAATCTAATTAAACAATTGGGACGTGGCAGTTCTAAGTATGTGATATACATTATACCACGGGGTACATAAATTCATAGTTTTTGCTATCTAGAGGCTAGGCAATCCAAATGATTAACTTATTAATGAATTTCTTGATTAATTTTTAAAATTAATGCGATGGGCAATAAATTTAAAAATTCATCAGCAAGTTGGGTCTTTTGGGTTGCCTACGTTCCAGGAATCTAATTTCTTATTTTTAATGATTTTTAAATAAATCATAGAAAGGAACAAAATAATTCAGCACAGAACTATCTGTCTATTTAAAATTATCATCAAAAATGACAGTCCAAAATTTTTGTAAAGTAGCCATATTTAAAAAAAATTTTTCTTTAACAATTTTTTTTTTTTTATTTTCTTTAAAATTAAATAGTTTTTGTAAGAAATAGAAATTTCAAGTTAACAGACACTATAAAAAAAAAAAAAAAAACCTAATTTTAGAAAATTTCCCTTTCACAAATAGAGAATACGGGAAAACTATTAAATATAAATTTTTATTGAATTCCAGCAGATTTTGAGAAAATAAAGCGAGACGAGCACTACCAAAATCCTGTTTTTTTTTCTGTCTTTTCAGCTGTTGAGGTCATAGTATAAACGATTTATTTATATTATTATGTATTAGACAGATTTATTTATACCAATAACTAACCAAACGATTTAAATAAATTTTCATCAGGCTGTCGAACTCACATCCCTTGACTTTTAAGATTATAAATATTAATATACATATATAATATTATATAACAATGTCATTTCCTTTGACCTTTCAGCCGAGAGGTGGGGACCATCTCCTGTTTTAGTCTGAACTCAGAAGATAGAGAAACGTAAAAATTCGTAATTTTTATCAATTCATAAATTTCCCGCTTAGAAGAGACAGACACGTCTATCATCTGTTATAATACAATAATAAATTAGATTATAATGTTATATCATCCACTAATTGATATAAAAAAAAACTTTGCTGTGAAAATTTAATACTTTTTAGAGATTGGTCGCTGGTTCGAAAATTATTAATATGAACAGAGATTGATGATAGTATCTACTATTTCCCCTGAGATATGTTGTGTAAACAAACACATTTATTTTTCGTTAATAATAAATAATATAAAATATTTTATGAGTGAGAGAAATCCTATTATATTAGAATATTTTTGCCGAACGTTTCAAATTAGTCTAAAAAAAAAAAAAAGTTCATTTAAAAGCTATGAAAAAAGTCATAAAACTAAATTCAATGCTAAAGCATTTTCTCGGACAAAATGGCCCGAGTATTAACATAACAAAAAGGTTCGAAATTTAATTCCCCCCCCCGGTTCGTATTGTATTTGTGTGAGTTCATTTCTCATTCTTATTTGGCTTCTATTAAAAGATGACGGAAAATTAAGAGAACTAATTAACATAACAAGGTTTTGTCAGAAGAGAGAAGAGAAATTTTTTATCTGCCTGGTCCCTTTTTCTCTTTCTCTGATTAAGTGCATTAAACTGAAATGGCCGCAAATGGAAATCGTCAGTGGGGCTGGTATGGAAATGTTCCCCGAGTTTCTTGTCCATGTCTGCAAAGGCGTGTGATTAGAAGCGTGGATCAGACAAGATCTTTCTTGATCTTGGGTCAAGTGGCGAGCCTGCTCCCCCAGGAACCCTCTTCCTGTTCCTGAGGAACCCTCACCATGTTAACAACAAAGCCCAGAGAAATATAGAGATTTCAGATTAGTTTAGAGGAGATTATCTCTTTGAGCGCGTATGTTTGCGTTTCTCTCTCTCTCTCTCGATGGACTCTCCTTTCCCTTGGAAAAATTCCCTCGATGAGAAATTTCAATTTGCTATCGAATATATATATAGGCCTGTTCTCGCCTAAGATCAAACATCTTTATCATAGAATTTTTTTTAAAAGAGCATTTCATTTATTATTGACGATAAATAAAGAGAACTAAGCGCTATTAATTTTTTTATTTATTTACATTTTTACTTAATCTCAACAAAAACAAAAAAAAAAAAAATGTTGAATAGGAATTTATGAGCAAAAATTTCAGGATTATTACATTATTTTATATTTTTGATTAATTAAAATTTTTCTTTTTAAGCTTTATTATATATATATATATATAAAGCTACGCATATTGAATAAATATTATTTATACGAAACTCCTCTTTGATTACAAAATCATTTGGATGAAACAGTGAATAATTAATATTAATTATATAGTATAAGGAAAAAATGATCAGATAATTAAACATTTAAAAATACATGCATCCTAAGTTGAAAATTAATATATATTGAAGAATTTCCTCTCTCGTAATGTTATTACAATTTAAAAATATTTATTTTGTATGTAGTTGAGCGGAAGTCCGTTTATGAATGGAATAAAATCTCATTTTGATGGGTCATATTTGAATGACCGTCGAGAGGAGGAGGGGGGGGGGGGGACAGACAGGACTGTTCGAAATCCAAAATTTTTATAAGTAAAAAGATTTATAAACTATATACCAGAGCTGGAGGTCAAATAAACTCCTGGCTGGCTATAAGAAACAAAAGATTGATTTTAAAAAATATTTATTAAATATGGAAAAATTAAATTTGTATGTTGTTTTGTAAGTGGGGATTTTCAGAATATAAAAAATTTAAATAAGTTTTGTATTTTGGTACTCAAGCTTTGCTAATGAATTGAATTTGTGATTCTGGTTTATTTCTATTGAATACAACATCGGGCACTAATTCTATGATCTTCTTCAGGTACTTCACTTCAAATCAGATCTCTTGATGAAGGTTTAACGCCTTGTGATTTGTGTTTGAATTCTAGCTGAAGAAGATCACAGAATGAGTGACTGGAATGTTGTATTTAATACAAATAAATTAAAGTTAAACCGAAAATATCCTTTAATTATATTAATAGTTTATATGGTATAAAAATTTTTTATAAATTTTTCTGATTTACACCAGCCTTAGCGAATGTGTCATACCTGGCGAAATTTTCTTGCACTCCCGAATTTCAAATTTATTCCTGACTTTTTTTTTTTTTTTGCCTAACTCATTCAGAACCTGTTCTTTGTTATTTGTGAATTTAAGGAAAATTTATAATAATAATAATAAATATTTAAATTTTCTTTCATTTTCAAATTGTTAAGCCCACGAATTCCGGGAAATGATAAAATCGTATATTAAAAAAAAAATAATAATTTTATATGATTAAAAACCGAAATATTATTTAGAAAAAAAATTATTAAAAAAACAACTAGAAGTGTGAAAGGATGTATTTTATTTCATCTTGATAGCGGAATTGAGCACGCATGTGTGTCCGTGTATGTGTACATGCGACTATGTGTGCGTATGTCAAGTGTTATTATTTATATAAATTTAATGTAAAAAGTAGATTATTTCGAAAGATAGGCTATTTTTAAGTAAAAGCAAAATAATTAATGATAATGAATGATATAATAAACAAATTAAAAATACATTAATATGGAATAAAATTTATGTTCTATATAGAAGACAAACGAGGTGGGTACCAAATGTTCCTGAAAGCCAAAAATGGCTAAAAATTCCACTTAATGCTTTTATTCCATCCATTACTAAATACTTCTTTTTTTTTTTTATTAGTAAAAATTATTTAAATATTTTTTATCATCTTTTGTTCCAATATCATTTGAAATATTTTATTTCTATTTACTCATACATCATACAATTGAAATGTGGCAATGAATTAATTGATTGATAATTGCAAAATAAGGATAAATCTTGACTTGAATTTCACCATAAATTGTATTGCATGTCATGTAAAATTCTTTTGTTTTAAGATCGATGGGAGCGTCAAGCTTTTTTTCCTCGGCAATAACAATTTTACATTTAATTTCTAAGAATATATATAAATTTTTATACCTTTTACCTTAGAATAAATATTTCATTAAAAAGTAGTTTAAACAAAATTGTATGAAAAAATTTTCTAATAACCATGAAAAAAATGTATTTATTATTTAAAATTATATTTTTTACGAAATGCCGAAAGGAGAAATAAAGAGAAAAGAGTGAATTAGAGTGAAACATGAATGGACTCTAGTAAACACAAGTTCAAATGAAAGCAAAAAAAGATCTAACGAAAGATGAAATCGAGAAATTCAAGACATTCGATTCGATTGAAAACAGTATGTGTGAAGATACCATAATATTCGCCACACTTGATCCCATACACATAAAAAGTTGAATGTGATGAGTTATTTTTTATTTGAGAAACTTTGTTATTCGCTAAGAAAACATTTATTTAGGCCAGGGCTAGTTAATTATAGTTTGAGAGAGAGAGACAGAGAGGGTCGCTATAAATATATTTAAAAAAAAGTTTGAGAAACATTGCTAATACAATCAAAATAATTAGAATTTAATAATACTCGTATAGATCTTTTATTTATTTATTTTAAATGAAATCTTACATTCCAATAGTAGTTTCAAATTTTGTCTAGTCGAGTATATTTATATTCGTTGTGATATGGTAACAGAGTTAAATTATCTATACTGTTCAAAAAAATTTGTAAAAACAAAATTTTCAAAATTAATGAGAAAAAAAATGGGATTAGAAATTATATCAAACAAATAAATTGCAACTTCTCCCTCACCCAATAATGATCAGCATATCTGTCTGTCATTGTTTTCAATTCCATTACTTCTGAAAGTACGTATTAAATATTTATTATTGTTTCTGGTTCATAATTTTTTTTTTAAGTTATTCATAAATTATATAAATTTTTATAACATTTTTATTAAATTATGAATTGGTATGTAATTTTTTATTTGCATTTTAAGCATTATAAATAACAAATAATCTTTTACTATCTAATAAAAGAAAAAGAAAATTTCCTTGAAATTTTATGGCAGATCCTATTCTAAGCTTCCTTTTATAAGTTGCTCACTTCTCCATTAAAAAAATCTAACTTCGAATATAAATCTTTTTAAAATCAAATGCCGGAATGAGAGGGGTGGGAGGCAGTGGGGGAGGTGACACACACACAAAAACCTAAAACGTTTTCAGGGTCCAACCAACCCAGAAGGAAAGCATTGTTCCCGTTTTTAGGGTTTTGTGTTCCTGGTGGGGAGCAGGTGTGCACCTCCCTCGGGACTAAAGGCCGAGATGTCGGTATGCCTTGCCAATTCGCTCATCTCATTTATCATCAAACACCAATTAAGCAGTTCTTCTTTTGCAATTTGACTCACAAAAAATGGCAGATCGTAGATGCTTCATCTCCTACCGATATATTGATAAGGTATCAAATAAAAGTTAACCACGAAATAATAATTTAGAAGTCTTGAATAAAATTTTGTTATTATTGTGAGTGAGTGTGTAAAGAGCTGTAAAAGAAGTCATATGGATTCATATTGAGAGAGCGCGTAGGCCAGTCAATTCACCTTGTTTTTGATAAACCATAGTAACGAGGAAATTCACCTTGTTTTTCATAAACCATAGTAACGAGGAACAAAGTGATATTATTGATTTATTATTAAAATAATTTACTCTTTTTTATTTATTCTTAATTATTTCATAATTCCCCCCTTTACGAGTCATTCAAAATACGCAAGATTTTTTCCGATTATTTTCATTTCACTTCATTGGCCCAATTAGAGAAAAGAGAAAAAACACACATGATCTTGTTTTATATAATAATAGATACACTTCTACTTTTATATGGTCTTAGAAAATATGGAGATGGATAGCCACCCGGAAGTTTCTAGCTAAATATCCTTCCTTGGTGTATGTTTGCAAAGAATGGATAATTGGTGCATTGAGCCATGACCAGTGGTCATTTGGAGGAGAGCAGGACGATGCCATTATGCGCCAGCGAAACTGCGCAAATCACCCCGAGGAAGAGATGCAGCAACGGAGGCTGTGCGCACTAATCAATACCGAAGAACCAGAACCGGGGTAGCCGTGATAATTCCCACTCCGCATTAATGACAGCTGAATCTTGCCAGGGGTCCAAGAAATATTGTCCTCTCCTCGGGATTCATTAAAGCACACCCAGCCAAAGCCTTTTATCATGGCAACTTATTAGATGCCAGAAGAAATTGAATTATAATTAAAACAATTACGAATATTAATTTCAATTATATTATGTATCAATTATATAATTGCCAAAATTAATGAGTGCAAAACACAAATTCTTGAAATGCCCAAGTATAAAATTTTACAAAAACAAAATTCGATCTATTACAAAAATGATATTTGAACTTTATTTTATTTAACTCATTACGCCATTTTGTCTTACGCCATTCTTTTAACATAAATATTTAAATATAGAGTTATAAGATTCATTTGCCTTCTGAAGAAAATTTATAAATCTTTTTACAGTAATTCTTTTAAAATATCAGATTTTCCAGTAGGGATGAAGTTTATTTAATTAAAATCGGTTAATTCGTCCGCTACACCCTCCCAAAGAAGTTTCCTCGAGCGCTTGAAAGGAGCGTTTAGACATCGTGACATTGATATATATAAGAAATCAGCCTATGCTTGGTCTCTTGTTCTGCATATTTCAATGCGCAACTCGCGCATAACATTTTGAAATCTATTTTCTCTTTTCAAACTGGCATGCCCACGTAGGTCATAAGTAAATACATGATTTTTATTGTGTACAAATTACCCTATTAATAACAATGATGATTTCTGATATTGCCTTCCGTACTTTCCATATGGTTGTCGGGCTTTTTTTTTCCTTTCTAAATTCGGATTTAAGTATGTTGAAAGCTCTCTTTATACTTTTTTTTTTATAAATTGAATT
Source organism: Anisolabis maritima (assembly GCA_010014785.2). NCBI lineage: Eukaryota > Metazoa > Arthropoda > Insecta > Dermaptera > Anisolabididae > Anisolabis > Anisolabis maritima. The sequence continues at coordinate 17,962 of JAAAKE020099288.1, forward strand.
TTGAATATATATTTCTAAGAATTTCATTCGCCGGGGGAAAAAAAGATACCTTGCTAGAAGAGGCAAATAAAGGGGATAAAAAAAAAGATAATTTTCATTACGTTTTAAATTTAATGTCCTCCTGGCGAGGCCAGAAGATGACGCCGTAACTCTCGACAATCTAATAAAATTACTTAATTTTATCTCACATATCATGAGCAATAATCTGCTCTCTCTTGAATATCCCGATTCATTCATTCTTCGGGTTTCTTTTTATTACAAAATGATTATATTTTTTTTAATTGAAACAAATTCAGTGGCTGGTCAAAGTAATGAATTGAATTTTAAAAATGTCGACGTTTCGAGTCTAATTTAATTTTTAGATCAATGTTTTGTTTGATTTTAATTTTATTTTCAACACTTTAAATTTAAACATTGATAATAAAATATTTAACGTTTAAAGAAAGATAAATAAAGGATATGTTTTATTACGTAGAAGCGGAGACACCGACAGGTTTACACAAGCTCCCCCCTCCAGCGTCTTGTTGTCATTCGATATTTTTTTTTGTATATTAATATAATTTATATCCATAAGAAAAAAAAATTGAATTTTTATTTTTATATTTATAAATTTCAGAATTAATACAATCGTTCTTTATTGCTGAAGAATCATAAAAATATCTTCAGCGAAGAAAAGATGTTTTGACTTCGGTTTGTCTTTCATCGAGATTATTATTTCAGAAAAGTATATGCGACTTTTAAATAAATAAATAAATAATAAATTATATATATTATTGGTCAATGAAGTTATATATTTTTTTAAGTGTTTTCTGTATCTGGGGCCATAAAGACTTTAAACGATATATAATATAT
>JAAAKE020099299.1:0-18810 GCA_010014785.2 Anisolabis maritima
TTAAAAATATTTTTACAATCACACAATGTATTAAAAGTTTAAATAAAATATGTTTATTTTAAAAATTATTTGAAAAATCAAATTTTTCTAGGTGTTCCACTTTTTTGCACCTCAGTGTATTTTGCTTCTACTGAAAAATTTGGTAATGGAGGATTCCCTTTTATTGTTATATGTTATATTTTGATCCTGAGTGTTTACATAAAGAGGCATTACCATAACATGAAAATCTTTAACACACGAAGAGTGCTTGCCGTATATTAAACAAGCAGCTCTTTTAGTTTGTCTAAGGACTGTAGTCTCACATGCTATTTTTTCATAGATTATAAAATTGTCGTAACTAGGATTTCTTTTATAATTATAATAGGCATTTTTTCTCGAAGTATTGATCATTCCGCTAAAGATTAGAAGCAAAAGCATAATTTCTAATTGAACTCACTGGAAGAGAATTATCGACGACTCTATATAAGGTATTGATGAATATACGATATGATAGCTCCAAATCCAACTAAATTGACGATTTTTCATCAGAAATCCCGAAATTTCAAAAAATATTTTTTAGTCGCAAAAGAAAACCTTTGACTTTTGACATTGACTCACCTTCATATTTTTGTGTTAGAAATCGGAAGAAAACTTTAACATAGTGTAATATTTTTATCATTAAAAAAATTTACAGTACTAATAGTTGTACATTGTAAGTAAAATAACAGAAATCAAAAATATTTGAGAAAACTAGCAAGCATATCTTTCCTCCCTTACATCATGAATACTTTAAAATGCTAAATGAGAAATAAAATTCAAAATTTAAAGAGCAATGTATAAACATAATTAATGAAAATGAATCATTTTAGTTATTAATTAAAAATTGTTTATTTTTTTTTATAATATTTTTTACCACAATTCAAAATATATTATAATACATTTATGTACTTTGTGATAGTAGTGTAGTCAGGATTCATATGTTGGGGGAAGAGGGACCTATAAAAATTTTCCTTCTATAGTCTTTTGACTAACTCAAGTTAGCTTTTCTTTTTTTTTAGGAAGTTGTTCTTATTAGGAATTTTTATTTTAGAAATTTTATTTGTCTTTTCTCTGGTCCTAGGGGGGAGGCGTCCCCCTTCAATACATCATTGTTTTCTGTTTTACTCTCTTTTTTGAACAAATGAATAAATATTTAATTGTTATTATAACAAATAAAGCCGATTCAAGTAACTAGTTGCTCGTTTTTCCAACAATTAGTTAATTTTGAAAGTGAGATAAGTCCATTTGGGCATAATAAACTTTTATTTTCTTTAGACAACTTAATAAACATAATTGGATAGTAAATTTACATTGTTTCTAACAACAAACATACAAAATTTTGCTACTGGAACATAGTAATATTTTTAACTTTGTTGAAACTCAAAACCTTAAATATCTCATTTTAACAAAAAGTGGACTTGCCCAACTTTCAGAATAGAAGTCCATTTATTCTGTAAATAGATAATTCAAAAGTTTTTTTTTTTAGATCCAAAAAAGTATTGAAGAAAAATGAAGAAATATACAATATATTTTTATTTATTTATTAATATTTGGATGAATTTTCTGCACACAGGTAAGAAGATTAAGTTTATATTTATTTCTAATTATTATTAAATGAAAATTTTAAAACCTATTGATTACGGAATTTTTAGAAACTCTAATTATTATTCACAGTAAAATTAAAATTGAATAAGATATTTGTTATATACTATATATTTTTATTAGAAATAAGCAAATAGCAAATACTCTGTAAGATAAGAATGAAACAGACAAGAGTTACGTAAATCAATTAAAAAATTTATATTCATGACTACATTCACTTTTCATACAAAAGTCTTATTATGTCGGAATTATTTTAATTAACTTTTTTTCCATAAATTTACACTTAATATATCATTATTAGTAATAAAAAGGATTACTTTAAATATTATTAAAAGAACTTTTTAGTTTAATACCCATCAAAAATCTATTGTGGTCTTTCCACATCATGTGTACCCAGGCCAATTTTCACACTATGATTTAGGGGGGGGGACGTCTTTTGGCTATCACTAATTTTGAGTGGGGTTAACATTTCTAAGATTCCAAGTACGGCCTGATTATTACTACTCTTTTTACTTTTTTAAAAAATTTATATTTTTCAGTTAAAACGAATGGAGATAAAATTACACCTAATCAACTATTACCATACTTTGAAATTGATTTAACTACAGATGTTTCAAATACCAAAATATCATCTTTAGATTTTGTGAATATTGAATCTTCTGCTTCCTCTGTGGATTTGGACATTGAGTTCACTACTCAGCTAAATACCAATACAATTCCTAATCTCTCAGAATCTATCACACTATTTGACACTTCAAAGCAATCTTCTCAAGAAAACAACGATTCAACAACAGAAATACAATACATATCAGAAAAATCTATTAAGGAAGATAAATCATCAACAAAAGAATTGTTTTTTGATAAAAATGATTCGATAAAATCGAAAAATGGACCAAGGTCTTCGAAAAATACCAAGGATACTGTACTTCCACTTTTATTTGTCCCAAAGAAGATTTCGAAAGAAAATAACTTAATAAATACTCCTTCAAGAAATTTTGAAGTACAAAAATTAGATATTAGTCAGCAAGAAAATAGAAAAACAGAAACTATATCTCTTTCATATGATCAAAATCTTTCAAACATTCAAATGCCCTCTGCAAGTTTTTCATTTCTTACCTCTAAATTACAACCTTTAAAGAAGAATATTAAAATTTTAAAGCCAAGCAAACATGCAGAATTTAAAGAATATTTATCTATTGATGGCACTGGGATAAATGTTGAAAAATTAAACCAAAAAGAACAAAATCAAAATAAAAAAGATGATATTTTTTTCCCTGATTCTAAATTAAATAAAGATCATAATTCAATTAATGGTAATTCATTACTAATAGATAAACACTTAGAACCCAGTGTTGACTTAGGTCCTGAGGCCTTAGACTCTGCAGATGGTTTGGATCCTTTATTGGCTCATGAAGAAAACGATTTATTCACTCGATGGAGTTCAGAAGAACAAGAAATAGAAATGGAAAAAAGTATTGGAACAAGTGGAATGCAAAGCAATTCCTATGAAATAACACAGAGAAATTATTTACTTCAACTCCGTGGAAATACAACTATTGTTGGAATAAGACCAAGGGATTTCACAAAGTATCTTAAACTTAATTTGGCTGCTAGACTGTCTCTTGAATATGATCAAGTAAAAGTAGTTGGAGTACATGTTGTTCCAGCTAGTCAAACACCCTGGATAATGCGAGATCATATCAACCAAAGCCAATCAGACAATACCAATATCATTTTGAAAAATGAATTATTACTTAAAGAAAATAATAAAATGCCCTCTGAGAATGCTGATCGAATAGAAGTGAATCTTACACTTTATTTAAATCAACAAAATGCTAATTATGACCTAAATGCTTTAACAAAAACCACATTGCTTGAATTATCAGGTCAAGAATATATAATTGAAGGACTTCTTCCTACAAAAATTAACTTGAAACCTCCAGATTCTGCTGCAAGTGTAAGAGTTGTCCGAGGACCTAGTTTTGCTAGTCTTGTTGGTGTTATTTTTGCTGCTCTTATTGCTGCTGGAATTTTTATAACTGTTTGTCGATTTTACAACTTACGTTCAAGAAATTGTCCTGAAGCTTCTGCGCCTGAAAATTCTTCTAAAGCAAGTGTGATTTATAAAGGATTTTATGGACAGGAACCATATATATATACTGAAATAGACCCTCCTGGTACTCCTCGTCAAATGAAATTAAATATTTTCACATGCCGACCAGGAAGCATTCTTGTGCCAAGCAAACGTGGAACCTCTGGAAATGTTCTTATGAAAGCATCCAATACTTTCTATGAAACACATATGCAATCACATCTACTCAATTGTCTGGAATAAAGAAAAAAAAAAACAAATTTCATTTTAAAGTTTCCTATAATTTGTTTTATTTTATTTTCGAATACTTCATTGTCAAGTTGGCCACTTTCTTTTTCCAGGTAAGTTGTTTTCAAACAATAATTTTATAATTTTTTTAAAGATATCTTAAATAAATTTTTTCTTTTCTTTTTTCCTCTCTATTTTTTCTTTTGTTTCCCATTAAAAGTGATAATTTTGCAAATATAATACTGTTAAAAAACTCTTAAGTTTTATTTTATAAATTTATTAATTTTAACTACTTAACGGGTAAGAATTATTATTGGCAATATTTAATTCCGTTCTAGAAGGGTAGCCTGAATTTTTTTTTTTTTCTTTGGGAGGGGGACGAAACTCAAAATATTTCTTTCTTCCATGATTTTTTAATTTGTTTCCTTTTATTATTTGTCTAAAGTTAAAAATTCAATTTTAAAGTTTTTTATTTACATCTAGTCTTGTTTTTTTTTAATATTTTCTTTGACTTGTGAATGGGTGGCCGCCCCTCGAATTGGTTCTGTTCTAGAAACTAAATGGTTTTATTGATAAATATAAATATGATATAATGATCTTTCAAATATTTTATGTTCTTTATTCTAGTTCCTACTTTGAAGTGAATTCTTCCGCTTGGTTTCGAGTAGATTCTCAAGATATTCCTTCGAGATGCTCTACTTGAAGACCTCAGGACGCTTTTTTGCATTTAGGTTTTAGAAATCTCTATTAAATAGTTAATATAAATTATTATTTAGAATCTCTCAAGGCTTCCTAAACATAGAATAAAACACTTGATCTACTTTATATAGATAATAAATTAAAATTAGGTGATTATTCGAAAATTTAGTATGTATGCCATTTTAAACCAAATTTAAACAAATCTTACTCTTTTTCTAGTTAAAAAAGTTTAAGAATTACATGCATATCTCTGTAGAAGTAGAAAAAGCAATATAGAGCTCAGTCCAACCGTGTTGTTTAAATTTAGTAAAAATAAAATAATTACAATTCTATTATCGAATGCTTTTTATTTTAAAATATATTTGGAATTATCTAGAAAATAATTGCAATAGCTGCTCACTTAAGATAAATTCAAATGAGGGAGCCTTCTAATTTGTAATGGTTTTAAATAAAAATTGTTATTTTCCACAAATGATTGAATTACTTATATGCAAATGAATGTATTTTTTTATCTATTTTATTTCATACAATTATGTATTTGTTCTTCTCATTCAATTTAATATAGAGAATATATACTCTCATTCTAGTCTTATAGACCAATACAATAACCTTTTTTAAAATCAAATTTTCTCTATTCTAATATTAAAAATTTTGTCTCTAATGTATTCAATGTAATCAAATAAATTTTCATCTCTGTTCAGTATTAAAGTGGTTTCTTCCATTTAGACAGAAGTATTGGCGCATCAAGATCATCTTTCTCTTATCAAATATATTTTATTCGCCATCTTATTATATATTAATTATCTCATTAAATTATCAAATTTTACTAAAGAAAATATTTCACTTTTCTCTCCCATTATCTTTTAAACCTATATTCAAAATAATTATACAACTTTTATATATTTTTATTATATATTATTTATAAATATTAATATGCTGGCCAAGTTGATACATTTACCCAGACCATTTAAAAAGAAGTTCCGCAGAGGTGTAGCTAGAGAATGAGTATGTCCCCCCTGCCCGGCTTAACTTATTTCTTCTCGAAATTTCCCTTTAGGATTGCTGCCCCCTAAATACGTACTGTCCTCCCTAGCTACGCCACTGGGGTACCGAGATCGATGACCGGTGCCAAAAAATAAAATATTAAAAATTTTTCCCTTATTTATTCTGTAAATTTTTTGCTGGTATTAAAAATATATTAACTAAATTTAATGAAAAATGAAAAAAAAAATTCAAAATATTAATGAATTAAATTTCAAAGAAAATGTGACCTTGAGGTGCCAAGTGGATTTGTTCTTTATGTGTAATAGATTGTTGTATTTTTAAATATATAGTAATAAAAAAGAATTGTTTCTAGTTAATAAAAGTGACTATTTCTTTATTAATAAAAAGTAATTTATTAAATATTTTTATTTGCTCACATTTGTTTATTTATTTAGATTTTGATATGTTAAAAAAATTATAATTTATTTCTTTAAATAAAATTCAAATTATGTAAGGGTATGAAAAACATTTTATATATTTATTAAGTTGATATTGATAATATTCATATTCATATTAAATTTGCTTGCTTGAAAAGATTAGCGGAAATTGGTGAAATGTAGAAATTTGAAGTCGGCCCTTAGGTATTGAAGCTTCAGTTCTTTGATTTATTAGAAATTGAAATTATTTTATTATGAATTCTATTTTTACTGTGGGTTACAAAGCTAAATGGAAGTAATAAATTTAAAATAGATAAAATATACCTTAAAATTCAATAATTGAAAATAATTAAAATGCACTTACCTTATAAAAAAAATTTATTTAACTGTAAAGATTTATATAATAAGATTAATAAAAAAAAAAGAAAATAAGAGGGTTTAATTAGTTTTTATTTTAAAATAAAAATACAAAATTAAATTTAAGGAGAAATGTAAAATAAATATATATTAAGCACGGAGAGAGCACAGTGAAGCTACGGAGCAATTTTTTGGCCGTTTTCTAAATGGCAATGTCCCATTTAAAAACAGCCAGAATATTGTTTCACAAAATAATTAGTATCTCCACTATTATTTAGTTTTTTTGGTGGGAATAAAGATAATGAGATGGGGAATTTAATTATACTATATATAGAGAAAAAAAGAATCAATATAACATATCGCAAAGACCAAGGTCATTTTGGACTTTTGTTTGCTGCTTTTTTGATTTAAAAAAATCTGGTGTGAAAAACGCACATCACACAACTTTCTCTTACCTAAGATAAGGAAAGCTGAGTGATGTGCTGTCACACCAGATTTTTTGCGTCGGGCACGTAGGTAGACGTTCAAAGTACAGCCAGCCTGAATTTATTTTGTTTAATAAATGAAAATTTCATATGATGCGCACTTTGGTTGTTTTTCACAATATGACAGAAGCCAGCCAGCTGTGGAAGCAAGGTGCGCGTGGACGATTATGTAAATTGAAGTTCTCAAACTATTTGATGGTGGAAAATGATTAATACTCTTTAAATCTTAAAAATTAAAAAAGAGTAGTGAAATAGGCCCCCAGTAGGACGATAAGTGTAAAAGATCATCTAATAAATAATTAATTTATGAATTTTAATCAAAATCGTTAGAGCAAATTTTGAGAAGATCGAAAAAACTAAAAGATGTACATCAGTAAAGAACTAGTACCTGTTTGCCGATTTTATCCATTTCGTGGTGCAAGCGGCGAGAGTACCTTGCGTAATTATAAAATTTGAGCCTCGTAGGTTTTTGAAAAATCTTGTTCACAGACACGGAGTCAGAACATATTGCGATACCCATTTTTCTTTCTCTTACTTATAGATGAAATATATAGTGAGAAAGTGTTGCGATCGCCAAAAAAAATCGATGTCAAGATTTCAACGGAAATACACGTTTTGAGGTCCCTTGGGTCTAAAAAAATTATCTGTCTGTGTATATGTGTGTGTGTTTGTCTGACTATAAATAAGATTTCTCAAAAACGAACGAGACTGAAACTTTATATTTAAGCTAGGTACCCAAGTCGCATGCATCTCGAAACTTTTGAATAGTAATAATAGTAATAGCCAACGGCTTCTAGTACTTTACTGATGTACTTTTTTTAGTTTTTTCGATTTTCTCCAAATTCGCTCTAACGAGTTTGAATAAAATCTAAAAATCAATTATTTGTTGGATGATCTTTGAAATGTATTATCCGCCTCATCTGGGACCCACTTTACTGATGTACGTTTTAGGTTTTATGTAAATTTCTCTATTCTAACGATTTTGATTAAATTGACTGTACGTATAATAAATTAGAAAATTTTTAAGATTTGAAGAGTATTAATCATTTTCCACCACCAAATAGTGTGGGACCCTCAATTTATATGATGGTCCACGCACACTTCGCTTCCGCAGCTGGCTGGCCTCATATCATATTTTGGAAAACAAACAAAATGCGCGCCATATGAAATTCTCATTTATTAAACAAAATAAATTCAAGTTGGGTGTACATTGAACTACCTATGGGGCCCAACGCAAAAAATCTCATGTGACAGCATCACTCAGCTTTCCTTATCTTTGGTAAGAGAAAGTTGTGCGTTTAATCACACCGGATTTTTAACTTAAAATTTCTTTTTTTGTTTTATTTTTAATAATTAACAACAGAAGAAATACTCCCCAATACATGTTCACGTGTGGTACCGTTGCGATATCATTAAAAAAAGTATATAATTAAATGTCTCAACATTAATCACAGATGTTGTATAATTTTAAAAACAATTTTCACAATAATTGAGACTCGCTCAATTAAAGGGGAGGGAAATTTCAAATATAAAGTTTTGAGCTTTAAGAGTGGATTTATAGACCGCGTGGTACCCCAATCTTTTTATAAATATCCGAATGATATTTCCGCATAAGGAAATATAGGTGTATATAATTTCTAAGAAATTAAATAGAATTAATTGCAGGTTCTGACCAAGCTTAAAACTCTTATAAATCTGACGATTTCAATATTGTTGATTTTCCTTGAAATTTGAACAAACTGTAATCCTCTAACTGGGCCAAGTCAAAACAGAAAACAATTAAATAAAACTCGTTTTTCCAAACAAAAATATATACAATTTATTAAAACTAAATTTAACAAAGTTAATGTCTGAACAAAAGGGGAGATACTTATTTAAATAAAATACACAGTTAAATTCCTAATTTACAAGATCACTTGTAAAAAAGCAACGAGTTTCGACTATATAGATATTAGAGTTATAACGGATTCACTGACCTCGTGCCGCCCAAATAAAGTATATTTTCCACTGAAAATATCTTTTAAATGAGTCTGTATCCTTTACCTGAGTTTAACTAACAAACTTTAAATAAATTGAAATGAAAAGAATTAAATTTGCCATAGAATTACGAATCGAGGAAAAACTAATATAAAATAATTGAACATGTATCTGAGACCCGGAGACGAATGCTGCTGCTTGCTCGGGGACGCCGTCTCGCAGAATTGAGTGGAGGATCTTCTCGATCTTAGATGCAGCTACTGATGCTCGCAAGTGTTCAAATGCCGGCTTCGCAATTGCAGGTATCAGATCTGGTCTGATCGAACTTGTCGTCTGCAATTATCAGAACTCGTCTGATGGATTTACAGTGATCTGTACTCTGTACTCCTAAACTGCTAGGAATCTGTATATCCGCAAAGCTGCTTATAACCTGTATAAGATCTGTATGTATTAAAACTGTAAAGTCTGATCTGTCTGTCTGATCTGTAACCTCTGTTTATAATCTGTCTGTCTGGTTTTTGATAGATGTTTCAAAAACACAGCTTGTTTCAACAGGCGAGATCACCCGCCTTCCCGTAATCAACGGACAAAGCTAAATAACTCCAACTGGTGGATTATTCAACTTATATTCGCCACGCGTGGTGAACAGGCAAGATCACTTGCATCCCGCAAACAACGGGCTAAGATAATAATGCCAACTGGGCTATTATCTTACTTTCACCACGCGCGTTGAATTCCTTAAGATCCTAACAGAGGGAAATTACTACATGGTCGAAGCGTCGAACAGTAAGTGTGGATGAGCGTTCTCAAAGCCTTGAGACCAGCAATACAAAGTGAAACTAGCCGCAATTTTGAGTGCTTCAGAGACTTCAGCGCTTCTATCGGACTTGGTCAATAACAAACGAATTTTATCAAAAAAGAGATTGAGAATTTGAAATAATTTAATAAATAAAAGAAAAGAAATATATTTAACGAAATTTCTCAAATTAAAAATTATTAAATCATATAAAACTATTAGCGATTCTATCTTTCAACAGTTGGCAGAAACTGTCTACTGTCCATTTGACAGCGAATGGAAGCATAATTGAAAAGAGGGAAGTTTAAACTTAAACAGATGTTAATTAATATATAACTTCCAAACGAGAGCATGTGCTCTAACAAAATTTTGCAGGAAAAAAATCACCCTTTAATTTATCTATATATATATAATATATATGTTGTTATTTTCCATTTTTTTTAAATTAATAACGATGCGATTTGGAGTACTCCCCAATGAGATAGAATGCTGAAATTTGGAATTCTTTGGCAGAAGAAAGAATGGGAAGGGAAAGCTGGTTTTGTCGCTTATATCAAGAGTTCAAAAGAGTTTTATAATAATCTTCTTCACTTGAGACTGAACGAATGAAGAAAGATTGACTTGATGCTGTCAGCAGCCTTATTTATATAGGCCCCGATGTTGCATTATTTTGGAGGTGTGACGGGAATCCAAGTTAAGCAATTTTTTGTTCCTTGATATGAGGGAGATGATGTCATGAATTAGATAATCTTTCTTTCACTTTTTTTTTAGGGGGTTGGGGATTGAAGAAGAAGTCATATTCAAATGAAATTTAAATTTTGAAATCAATTGCACATGTCTTTCATAACTTATTGAAAGTTTGTATATATTAAAGCAGTAATAAATTGATATTTTAAAACATACCATTGAAGGGCTCAACATTAAAACATTTATAATAGTTATATAACATGATTCAAATTTTATATACATTTTTGGACATGGGGTTTTGTCAAATTTAAATTTATTTTTTCTTACATATTTTTATCATTCTCTTAAATAAATTTATAAATTTTAGAGGTTAAATATCTCTAGGTATTTTTTTTGGATTTCGAAAAGCTTTTTTCACTTTAAAAAAATAACGATTTAAAAATTCTGCTAATTGATAAAACTTTGTTGGCATTTTTGACCAAGCCGCTTAAAGTTGCTAAAATGGGAAAAAAGTCTAAAAAAAAGTTTTACTCTGTTTTAGACTTTTTTTAAAATACTTATCAGGTTTCCACGAATTATGAAATATTCTATATTAATTTTTAAGATGACTCACCAGGACTGTGAGTATATTTGAGCCTTAATAGAATAGTCAGATTAATATTAGAGAAGCAAAAAATATATAATCAAAAATATTATATTTAATTTCTCAATTAGATTTTATATTCATAATATCAGACCTTTTCAGGTTTCGTCTACTGAGTCATAATATATTTCATCAAGATTATATATAGATAATATAAAAAATCTAATTAAAAAATAGCTACCAAAAAAAATGAGTTATCAAACAACAAATAAAGAGCATCAATTCTAGCAAATAATATAAAATAATTCACAAAAAACAACAGGTTTATAGTAGAGAGTGCAACAAATGCAAAATAGATCAAAGTGCCTATTTATATTTAAATGAAACAAAAAGGACACTCAAAATTCTTTTGAAGGAACATTTTGCATCTGTAAACTACAAGTAAATGGCAACTCCGCTAATCATCCATTGTTATAAAGAAAATGAAAATTTAAAGAAGCTGACTATATCCAAATAATAGAAATAGAGTTATAAATTTGAAAAATGACACCAATAATTTATCCGATAGCTACACAGATATTTTAAATATGATAGCTAAATCTATAACTATTGTATATATAAAAATTACAAAATTTATTGTAAATCTGAACTTATGTGTATATTTAAAATTAAAATAATTCTCCTTTGTAATAATACTAATATAGTTAAAACAATTTCATATTTACTTTTTAAAAAAATTATATCCCCTTTCCAATACGCTCACTAGATGTGACCACACGTATGTTGCTTCTTTGATATTTTATAATGATCTATTTTAATAGATTGTTGACTGTGCAAGCGGGAACTCTTTTTTGCTTGTAAGACATTATATATTGTATATTTTACAAATTGTTATAATATAAAAATTGCAAGGCATTTAGGTAATATGAAAGAATTACCGTTAAGGTAACTATAAATATTTTTTATCATAATAATGATAAAAAAATAATGATGTTATTTTTATAACAGCAGCAAGATCTTTCGCAGTGCTCGCACAGGTCCAGCTCTGACCGAGAGAAGACTTTCTGCAAAATGGCCAGAACCTAAGAGGTCTGGGATAATAAATATAAAATCTAATTGAGAAAATAAATACGACTATATATATTTTGAATATATATTTATTTGCTTCTCTAATTTTGGACTACTCTAACCTTTCTTACCAAATATTATATATTAAATTTTTACATCATATCACACAAGTACCGGAAGCTCGATTGTGCGGGGCATGGGGACGTTATTGTTTTTTTTTTATATTATCTAAACTTTTCATTATTTACTCGTTACAAAGTATACAGAAGGCCAAGTAATAAGCAGTGAGTTTATGTACAGAGAAGGCATTTTTATTCACTATTATGCCAGGGTCACTGCAACGACATTTTTTGCCTTATGAAATGCCTAGATTTCAAATACCAACCGAAAGGGTGGTGCCTCGTAATTTAATCTCAAGGCAGGTTTGCTATCCAATGGAAATAAGAGAAAGTAAAAACTGTTTCAATTGCTTATGAAAGTTTGACTAAAGAGAGCTATACGATTTTTGTGTTAAAATTAATTAAATACAGTGAGCATAAATAGAAAATATGTCTGAAGTAATATGACTTTAAAGTAATTGCATTATTATTGGGGATCCAACATGACTAAACAAAATATACATATTTCCTTTGGGAGTGGAATATTTGTGACAAAAACCCCACTATGTTAGAAAGAATTGGGCTCTAAGAAAGTGAAAAAAATGTAAAGCGTCCAAATCTGGTACCTCTTAAAGATATTCCTCTATCCTCTCTTCACATCAAATTGGGCCTAATTAAACAAACTAAAAGCTGACCTGAACTCAACTTTCAAAATACTAATCACAGATTTTTTTTCCAGAAACAGAAAATAAGTTTTTTTGTAGAACAAGTATATATGTTTATTATAGTAAAATAAAAAACCAAGGCTGGAAATATCTTTATTTTGATGTCAAAAATAAAACTGACTTAACGTTTTAAAAGCTTTTATGATTATGTTAATTGTACATTCTTCATGTCTTTCAGGTGACATTCAGAAATATTAGTTGTATGAATTAATTCAGTCCATCTGGCGGTCAATTGCTGTACTATGTAATTTTCTAACTTCTAATGTCTGCAAAAGGCTTTATTTTTTAGTTTTGACATCTGGCAATAATATTCAAATGATAAACGTTGGGGTTTGTAACAATAACGTTGTGTTTATCTGATTCGAAAATGTCGAAATTTGAGTCAAAATAGCCTCATTTCCGGGAAGTTCTCATTTTCTGTATTCATTTGAAGAAAACAGTTCCTGAAGCTCATCGAATGCTTGTAGAAGCTTATGGTGAAAGTGCATAGCGCAGGGATAAATCATACAGAGAATGGTTTTGACGTTTCAAAAGTGATGATTTCAGTGTCGATGACAAACCTCGTCCAGGTCAGCCGAAGAAGTTCGAAGACGAGGAATTGCAGGCCCGCTAATCAATGAAGATACGTGTCAATCGCAACCTGAGCTCGCGCAATTGTTGAATGTTGATCTATACGAACTGAAAGAAAAGACATCGAGAAGCGAAAAGCCACGTTTGAAATCTTTCTTGCCAAGCAAAAAAAGAAAAGGTTTTCTGCATTGTAACTGGAGACGAAAAGTGGATATATTTCGATAATCCCAAACGAAGAAAATCCATTTGCGACCCAGGAAAACCATCCACATCGACATCAAAGCGGAATATTCACGGCAAGAAATTAATGCTTTGTATATGGTGGGACCAGAAAGGTGTAGTGTATCATGATCTAGTAAAACAGAGTCAAACCATCACTGCAGAACTTTACCAATAACAATTGATCAGTTTAAACAACGCATTGAAGAATAAGTGGCCGGAATATGCAAAGAGACACGATAAAGTGATCTTCCAGCACGCTGACGCTCGGCCACATTTTGGAAAGATTGTGAAGGCCACTTGGAAGCGCTTGGCTGGGACATTTTACCTCATCTGTCGTATTCACCAGACATTGCACCGTCCGATTATCATTTGTTCAGATCGATGGGACACGGCTTTCGGGCCAGCACTTCAATAATTATGAAGAAATAGAGAAATAGCTCAATGAATGGATTGCTTCAAAAGACGAGTCGTCTTTCTGTCACAGAACAACTGCCAAATAGATGGGAAAAAATAATAGCAAGTGATGGTAAATACTTTGATAAATGTATTTTTTTCATGTTTATTCACATTAAAGTCTTTTTTTGGAAGAAAAAAACGGACCGAATTAATTTACACACTTAATATAAGAGAATGTCAGTGAATTCAAATTTGACGAAATTCATATTTTTGACGACGGAATATTGGAACTTATGATCTAAGAAGGTAATTAAACTAATTAAATTGCTGTGAAGACTTTATTTTGGATACCTTTTTGTCTCATTATAAATATTATATATTTATTATTTTCTTAGAAATATATTTTAATTTAAATTTCTTTGTACTATTAAATATCTACATATACATATAAAAATAAAAATATTTATTCGTTACTTTGCCCAAGTTCTTCAGATTTCTTAACAGCAGTTGAAATAGCTTCCATAAATAAAGCTCTAAAAGAGATAAAATTAATATAAATTTATATTAAAATTTGTTTAAAAATAAATTTTGTTGCAAAGAAAGCAAATTATATAGATTACATATCTAGGTAAGAGAAAATAAAAATATTGAATTATTTTTTCTGACAAAAACAAAGGCATATCTAGAGTCATCATTTAAGAGCTCCGAATCCATACGCGCGGGAATATGATAAACCGCAGGACTTCTCGGATGACCCAATAAATTTCATTTAGGATAAGTAGCTCAAATGGGAGAAAAACGAACAATTTTTATTGAGTGAGAATTAATGAAATTTGTAGCAATAAGGAAACAGTAACATGATAAATTTTCATTTTGCGAATAAATGAATTAAGACTAACTACTAAACTATCTATCTATCAGAGTGTTTTAAACATATATAAATTATAAAATCTAGATCTTACTTTATTTTTATTTACCTTAATGCTCCTTTTTCTAAAATATGAACACCGGCAATTGTACTCCCTCCTGGAGAACAAACTTCTTCCTTTAATTGCATGGGATGATGAGTATGTTTAATGACCATTTTGGCTGATCCTAACATAGTATGTGCCGCCAATTGTTGAGCCAACTCACGAGGCATTCCATTTAGAACTCCACCATCTGCCATTGCATCAATTACCATATACATCTAAAGCAGAAATAGCGAACAATAAATTAGAATAATTATTGATATTTATCAATGACCAACTGCTTACATACAACTTACTAAGCTTGCCCTGGATAGCTAGCCAAGCAGTAGCCTAAGATTTCCTGAACTTCTCGGGGTTAGGTAGAACTTTTAATTATATTTATGACTTGTTAGATTTTGGTTAAGTATATATATAATTTTTGGGTTATGATAATTTTTTCTAAAGATATCATCTGTCAAAATTTCGCATATTACTCAACATTTGAATTCTCTTCATAATAAAAGTTCAAAATAATACAAAGCGAAGAATGGTAGTGCAACTAGGAAAAAAATATAACAATTAAAGTTTCAAGTTGACTTTGACTTTTATGAGACAAATTATACAAATCCACAATCGTTTTAATATTGAATCAACCAATTTGGTGGCAAATAAATTGTCTCCTGATGAAATAATGGCTATTAAGTTTGCACCTAAATCTTCTAAGTCGACTTTTTTCTCAAAAATGCAGAATTTTTGCCCTCTCTATTTATAACCAATCAAATAGAAACTTTGGCTAGTAAATGCATATACTAATTTAGTTAAAATGTGCACAAATTAAAAAGTCGTATATTTCTTTTAATATAAATCGCATTTGGTTATACTAGGCGTCATTTAATATGTCATTCTATAAAAAATTGTTGAAATTTGTTTATTGAGTCAAAGGTTATTCCGTGTTCAAAATCAGTGAAAATAAGGAAGGATTTTGATATATTTTGAAATTCAATTTCAAAAAAGGAAAGAATGCAACGCAGCGAGTAAAAAGATATCTGCAGTTGATGATGATGTGATGCCTTATCATAAAGAACTGCCCTTTAATAGTTCATTGATTTCGTTCTGGAAATTTTGTTGTTAAAGATGCATCTCGTCCTGGTCGATCAATTACTAAAGAAATCATGCAAAACGTGGTGCAAGACCGGCATATAAGCAGCCATCACATCGCAGAGGAACTTAAAATTTACAATCATTTTAAACCATTTGTAGAAAGCAAAGCAATGACTTGATAAGTGTTATGGGGATTCTGCTCCATCGAAAGCAACCGTCCAACGTTGGTTTGCTGAGTTTAAACGTGACCGTACAAACGCCGATGATGTTGAACCCTCTGGTCGCCGGTATTCGGCATTTATTCCAGAAAACATAAAAAAAAGTGCACAATATCGTTTTGGAAGAAAGTAAAGTGAAGTTGCATGAGATAGCTGACACCTTAAAGATATCAGAAATCAGTGTATACACTATTTTGCATGAATATTTGTTCATGAGAAAGCTGTGTATAAAGTGGGTGCCGTGCGTGTTAACACTGGACCAAAAACAGCAGCGAGTCGATGATTCAGAGCGTTGTTTGAAACTGTTTAATAAACAGGATTTTTTGCGTCGTTATGTGACAATGGATGAAACATGGATCCACCACTACAGTCCGGAATCAAATCGTTGTTTGTTGTCAAATTGATTATAAATAAGTTTTACAAAATACTCATATATGAACTATGGCGAAAGCAATAGGCGATGGATTTATTTCATCAGGTAATAATTGTCAAATATATATATTTATAGGAAATTTACACAAAAAAATACTCAATTTTTATTATATTCTTTTATTGCTCATTTATTATTCATATACTCACTCCTCTTATTATATTGATATCACTGTTAAATATTTTTTTAGAACACGACAGTCGGGATTTTTTGGAAAGGAAGGGGGAGGGTTTTTTTTCCAATATTTCAAAAGAAAATTTGAATTTTTTTATTTCTCTACTTGGCTGAATTGAATAAATTATATACCATTTGAAATGAAAATTAAATGCTCAACAATTCTTATTCTATAAACTTTTGTTGTCAAATTGATTATAAATAAGTTTTACAAAATACTCATATATGAACAACATAAAAAGCCGGAAATTTAACGACTTCTCAAAGATGGATGTCGAAACTCTCTTTAGGGTAATAAACTCAGAATTTTTATGTTAAGATATAAACCAAAGCAATTAAAACAATTGACCTCATTATTTCCAAACAAAAAACTTAAAAAATCTAATAAAAATTTTTTTTCGAATCTTGGGGAGGGGGTTAATTACCTTCTTTACTCTTCTTCCTTGCATCGATCCTTGGTACATAGTAAATTAACATATATCTTAAAAGAAGAGAGTTGTTGCTCTTTGGAAATTATAATATAGGAGAAGACAGGATCAGCAATAAGGATGCCCAATAAAATCTCAAAATTGAGACGTTTCGAACTAGGTTTACCATTTCAATTTCAATCCAATTTGGTAGTTGTATTTATGCCAAAAGGTGGTAAGTATGGATTTGAAATACATATAGCAATGTATAGATTGTTAAATTTCAAATATATATCTTGAATAATAAATACATTTTAATTAAAAAATTTAATTTTTTCCCACTTGAAGAAATTTTATATTTTTAAATTTATTTAATTCATATTTGATTATATATTTATTATTGATTTTAAAATAAATATGCACATAGTAAGTGCCTCTTTGGCCTTAGTAATTACAACTACTTTAAATAAAATAATTTTTAAATTACACTTTTAAAAAATAAAAATTTTAATTTAATTTTAATTATAAATATAAACAAAGTTTCAAAAGTAATGAATATATTTTCTAAAAAAAGATATTAACAAAATTATTTTTCTTGGAAAAAATATATAATTTTAAATATTAAAAATAATAAAATTAATTTTAAACACAAACCGTTTTATAAATGGCCATAATTCTAAATATTCTTATATATAAAGCTCAAAATTCTGACCGGATGTCTGTCCAGAGAAATCTCGAGTTCATTAATATTTAATTAGATTAATGATGCAATCTCCATGAAATCAGGCTCAAAAGATTTTATTCGATTAACTAAAGTGATTGTGGTATATTTATTGAAGGGTTTAGGATTCGTATATATATATATAATAATTAAATAGACTGAGGTGTTGGTTATATATTCGGTTGTTGTAAAAATAATGTCCGTTTTTAATGCAAAACTTTAAACACAAAAATCTCCAGTTCTACTTAACTGTTTTAATCGAAGTAAGAACCGTTTTGATCTATACACTTGGACACTGCTTTTGCAAAAGCTGGTGCATTTCATCGATGTCTCTACAGTATTTCTCAGCAGTTATTGTTTCACCCGGTTTTAAGAAGTTATAGTGGAGCCTGCATAAGATCATCATACAGTTAACATGATCTTTTTCGGGTGTAAATCCGGCTTAGGAAAGGGCTTTGGCTTTTCATCTTTGTCCAATCATTGACCCGAACGTTTTCTACGACGATTTTTGTTTATTTCTGTGAGTTCATGTGGAACCCATTTGTCGATCTTTTCACTTTTCCCAGCTCATGCAAATGGCGATCAATAATCGAATAATGAACTGGCAGCTCTTTTGCAAGTTCTCGAATCGTTTTAGATGGATCAGTTTCTCCGAAGCGACCAAAAACGCAAATGTCGGCAGGTAAGGTTTTGGCCTCCGTATTTTGGGATGCGCAAGGTATTTTATTCGTCGACTATCTTCAGAAAGGAAAGACCATCAACAGCGAATATTACATGGCATTATT
>JAAAKE020099310.1:0-16847 GCA_010014785.2 Anisolabis maritima
GACAAATAATAATTTTCAGATCAAAATAAATCTGATAAAAATAAAAAAAATATCAAAATAATAATATTATGATGTTTTTTTCTAATGGCTATTGTATTCAATTAAGAGTTAGGACAGGAACGCAAGTGAAAATAAAAAAATAGCCGAAGCCAATGGTTAATAAATTAATTGTACCGAACTGTAAAAATGGACAATCTGTTAGCCCTGAAGAATTGTAGTGCACTGTTGACAACGATAATTATCACCTGAATGCATCCTGTGATTCCTGTCCTAACTTTTAATTTGATTTTTTTTTTTTCAATATTCTTTTTTAATATTGGGTCAAATATTTGAAAGAATATTTTTAATATGTTTGAGTTTGGGGTGAATTTTTAAAAACAAAGTATAATACAATAAAGTCTTACTAGGCATCTGAATCCACTCCGTCCATATTTGTTAGTGGGATTTTAATAAATTCACAGGAAGCGATTCACTGACCATTAGAAAATGAAGCAAGATATCTTCCTTTGTTCGAAGGAACAGAGCCATATTATTATTATTTTTAGATTTGCATTAGTTATTCATAACTTGATGGATGAAAAATGAGAGGAGATGAAAATTTTTTAAGGATAAAAGCTTCTAACCCCTATTTTACTACAATTTTTATCTAAAGGAATTCAAATGTTTATTTAATTTTTGCAAGTTTATTTATTTTAATTTTTCTGTGGAAGAGAGGGATCTTGCGCCAAGCTTTCCCTTCTCTAAAGCCTCGAGATTGGTTAAAGTCTTGAGAGTAGCAGTTGTTTGACCTGGGCCAATGATTGCCTCTTTTCCTTTCAGCATTATTGAGTGGGGATCTTGTGACTATTTAATTAATTTTTAGAATTTACTTCCCACTAATAACGTAAAAACACGTGAGTGATCAATTGGGGATTTTTTTCATTAAGTGTTTATTAGAGAGTGATTTTTTCCTTCTTTTTTTTTAGCCTGACCATATATTATACAATTTTTCTGAGTTTTTATATTGATTTATTTATATTACAGGGGCGTATTTCGGTTAAAGAAAGGTGTGTGTGCGCGTTGAGAGAAGACAGACGAATGGATTCCATCAGGATGAGGAAGGAGCACCACCGGCTCCAACAACGACGTCGACCATCCAAACCAACCCAACCTCGTCTTCGTCGGGTCGTAGCTTCTTATTGTCTGGCAGCAATGAGAAAAGATCACCTCCATCCCCAAAACAGCAACAGCAGACTCTGCTCTCTGGCTGCTGTTGCTGCTTCGATTATTGGCATGTTTATGACTCGCTCTCTCGTATTTCCTTCCTTCTGCCTTTTTTTTCTTCCCACACTCTTTTTTTTATGATAAATCATCAGCTGAATTTGATAATAGAGTGAGAAATATTACATATTATCTAATCTAATAAAATTAGATTTAGGAAATTTATTAAATAAAGTCAATTTTGTTTATACGTTTAACGAACCCATTTTTTTGTAGCAACTACTGAATGCAGGTCGAAATAAAAATAATATATTCTATATTAATGAAATCAGGTAATATTAATAATAAATTTCAGTAAGGGGCGAAATCCCTGAGAACCTAGTGAAAAATTAAAAATTTTTTTTTTTTTTTTTTTTTTTGCCAACGTTTCGTTGGTCTTTCACCCACTTCTTCAGATAACAAATAGTTACACAGGCTTTAGGTAAATTTAATTAAGTAACATAGAGAGTAGTAAATTTCAGTTAGCAAGGGGTAAATCCTATAAAGGGCCCGTCCGACATACATATAATGAAAAATACGGAATATTTTGGATTTTTAGAGATTGAAAAGAAACAAAAATAATATTCTAGTTATTTTAACTCATTGTTTACTGTTCAGTTTAGGCCCTGAAGAAAATCGTGATTCATCATTATTAATATAGTAATACTAAGAGTTCACTTTCGAAACAACTTCTCGCCATTTATCCCACCCTTGGAATAAATAGGGCTATCCAATCCTCCCCCCTTCGAGATCTTTCTTCCCCTTATCTCTCTATCGCGTCGAAGATATCCCTTTCAGTCCTTTACCAAATCAATATTCTAAATGAAATTCGTTATCCATACGTATTTATATTCCATATATATATTTAAATAGTATTTAATTATGGTGAATATTTTTTTTTTTAATTTTTTTTTATTTTGAGGATGTCTTGATTATTGAGGAATAATTTGGCAATCCTGTAAAAAATTAAGTAAAACAAATTAACTTTTTTTTTTCTTTTGTCAATGTTTCGGGCACATATCGAGCCCTTTCTCAGAACAATTGAATTGTAAAGAATACTTACTATCTGTATTTTATAACATTTAATTGTCCTGAGGAAGCGCAGAAATTGTGTTTGAAATTGTCGACAATTGAAGGAAAAAAATTGAATTTTTTTCGGCATCTGAGACCATATTTATTTAAACCAATTGGTAATCAATATAAATATAAATAAATTGTGTCACTTGCGAACCCCTGAATCTTTAGATGAAGAAGCAAGACCTCTATCTCTGAGTCAAAGGTCAGGGGTAATAAATAATTGTTTTATTTAATTTTTTCTTGGTTGAATGAATTTCCTGTCCCATCAGATAAAAATTAGACAGCCATACCTCATTACCTTCGATAATAATTTGGCAATATTATTTATACCCTGGTAAATTTACTTATAAAAGAAAAGGTTATCTCAAAAAACATAATTTTATGTATAAAATATATACAAAATTCAATTAAAAATTTTTTAATAACTTATAAAATACAACAATCTAATCTTCTCCTCTTATTATTATTCTAATTTTTTCCCCTTTCCTTTTTCTCTGTCTAAATTTAATTAAAATAATAATAAAAAATTTTAAAAAAAAGCGAAAATTCACGAAATAGAATATAATAGTAATAATAACAATAATTTGAGTAAATTGCACGTTAATTTATTTTATGATTGGAATGGATAACAATCCCAATTGCCCGAGATATCGTCAATTAATTTGAAACTCGCTAAGTCGAAGCGAGAGCTGGCGATCCCCAGCGAATTAGCGATAAGTGATAAGTTATAGTGTTAATATCAAGCTAGTATTATCTAGCTAAGGCCCCTCTCGCCTTCCGATTTAATTCCAACCAGAACCAGTACCAAAGGTTGCATCCCAAGAGCCATCCCCGTCTCTCTGTTACATTCTATTTCCCCTTACATACATACATACATACACACACAGAGATATGCATACTGACAATAAAAGACAATTTTAAATGTGTCTATCTATACATATCTAGATAGGTTTTTTTATTCAATTAATTCTCTTAATTAAATTCTAAGTATTATAAGAAAAATATATTTATGTATTTTGTAAAATTTTCATTTTTTTTTGTTTCGAATTAGTATAGGAAGTTGCTTAAATGAAGGTTTTATCATTATCAGAGATTTTTTTCCTAATATAATCTATAGTCAAATGGCTCAGATATCGAATTTTCTAGGCCCAATAGAAGACAAATATTATCCTCCACAAAAGTAATTGGACAATCTGTATCTTGTGTTTGGTCTTGAGTAATTAGAAGAGGTACAAAATCATCATATTTCAAAATGTTTTACTGTTATACCTGTTATTAATTTGTTATTTTCGGATTTCATGTATTAATAGCTTTCCTAATTATCCTTTAAGATGAAACGAAAGATACAGGTTGCCCAATTACTTTTGTGGGATTAGTATAATTATAATTATTAATTATAAGGAATAAATATATTAGTAGTAGTTCTGGATGGGTGAGGAAGGAGGTTTTTCACCAATTAATCGTACACAATTCCCAAAAGAGACGTTTCTACCTAATTTCATTTACTAATCTACAGGCTATTAAGGAAATATTTCATGTTTAAATATATAAATATATAGGTATGTGTCTTTAATCTAGTCGTAGTTGTTAAAATAAATGCTTCAAGAACTATCGCCCTTGACTCTCCCTTGTGAATGTTTAATCAATTCATAATATAACGATTGTATCTCAAATTTCAAGAAACTATGAGATGAAATTGCCACTCACCGTCGAGAACATAAAGGTTTTTCTACGGCATCTTTATCATGCCTTATTGCTACTTATTTTCGCTTGTCCCAGATTAATGCAATCCAGTGAAATTTTTCGAAAGAGAAATGTGAGGGAAGAGAAGATGCATCTCTTTTATTTTAGCTATGCACCGTTTAGAGTAAGCTTGCAAGCTTGTGAGAAAAAGGGGAGAGGACATTTTTCGCAATTAACCACAAATAATAAGAACTTGAACCATGGAGAAGAGTATATGACCCAATCTTAAAAGAATCTTCAGAAACCTGTATCATTAGATAGACCTAATGTCTTCCTGAACTTGAAAGATTATATATATAATAGTACTTAGTATTTATTAGATGATGCTTTGTTTATTAAACAAGGAATGGCATAGTTTAAATTATACCTTATCTCAGAGGTCTCCAAAGGGGTGCGCGACATTAAGTGGGGATACGCCAAAAAAAGTTTTTTATAGGGAAAAAATTAAATAATTAATCAAAGAATATCAAACATTACTTTCTTACGTAATTTAAATATAAATCATCATTTTTTGCAATGATGGGTAAAAATTAAATATTATAAAAATATATTCAAGTATAATAAGTTGCTAATAATAATAATAATAATAATAATAATAATAATAATAATGTTAGTAATTCAAAGATTGTTATTATTATAATGCATTTAATGACATAAGGCTAATTTCCTTATTACAATAGATTCTGTTCAATCAATCATATTTATTTTTTCTCTTTTAGGGGTACGCGATCAAAAAAGCTCACTGCCTCAACTGATGAAGAGATTCAATTAAAATAAAAAGTCTTTTTCTAATTAAAAATATAAAAAATTTTCATCTAACACCTAACTATATTTATTAAACTAATTTAATTTTTAAATGAAATAATAATAAAAATTCCTTAACCCGAATATTAAAGAATATGTATAGATATTTTTTTAGCTAATATTATCCACTAATAATAAGCAAGTGGAAGTAATTAAAATATGGATATCAATTAAATTTAATTGGCGTTAAGGATTTTATTCAGATGCTATTCATACCATTCATTCTCATTTCCACTTATGAATTAATTACTAAAAAGGCTTACCTCACCTGAACGAATTTTTAATCCTTAAACCCTAAACTAATTAGAGACTAATAATCCCTAGCTTCTTTTATTTTTTTTTCTAATTTCTTCATTATTAGACTCTAATATGAAATTATCTTTTATTATTATTTTTTTTTACGTTATAATGTGTTTGTTGGTTGGTTAAAAATATAAATAGAAATACAAATTTTATTTTTTTTCTTATAGGTGGGAGAAATAATAATAAAAATGGGATTATGTATATATAAATTTCCTTCATTATCTTTGTAATTAATTTTTCCCGGAAAAAAAATCCCTAGGATGATTTTTGAGAAATAATTATTATAAAGTTGGCTGCCTAAATAAAGTAAATATTATTATTAAACTAATAATAATTTCTTTTATTTTAGGGGTGTTAGCAATACTTTTTATATGGGAAAAGAAGAGGGGGGGGGGGTTAATATTAAATGTCTTTAGTCAATTATCTAACTAGCGAACCTAGTCTTTTTAAATCCTTTTTCGCAGAGTAAGCACCCCTTCAACAGAACTGCCCTCGCATCATCTTCTTAATGTGTAAAATTAATAAATATCTCCAAAGTCAAAGCATAATTTTTAATTTATATAAGAAACTGAGCAGTGATATATAACCTGAAACCTTTCATAATTGAGACCTGTGAAAATATTTAAAAGAGAAAAAGCCTGAAATATAAAAAATTGCAATTCATACAGTATAGTCAAAGGTGGTGTACCTTACTGACTGTAAGGTTGAACTAAGAGAAAATATAAAAAATATTAATAGACAGATTAAAAATACTTTTTGCGTGCTACTCTTAATTCATCCTTATTTTAAGGCCAAAAAATTATTTTTTTCTTTAAATTTATGAAATATTATTCTTAAAAGGAAAAGAAGAAAATAAAAAATGTTAACGTATTCAAAACAAAGTTAAAAATGTCTCATAAAGTGTTGTTGTTTATTCATTCATCTATAAAAATAAATATTCCCTTTAACAATAGAAGAGAATTTGAAATTAAATTTAAATAAGTAGATGGCTATAAGTTATAGAGAGTGAGAGAGAGAGAGAGAGAGGCAATTCCCATTCAAGAAGTTGTATATACCGTATATATGAAGGGAGGCCGTTGGATTTTGAGCTGAGGTGAGGCAAGTGTTTGCTGTTGCCTTCGTTGCTTATTGGCTCCAGGCGTCGGGGATATGCGATACGATGCGCCTCCTCTTCTACAACCACCATCGATAAACAAAGCCGCCGGATAATCCGCCCTGGAGAGAGCTTTGCGCTTATTTATACCTCTCTCTCTCCCTCTCTTTCTGTGTGTGTGTTTCGACTCGTCAATGACCTTACAAGTTCATTATTAATACAGTGTCCACTCCTCCGTTAATTCAGTTATCCGCGGTTTTAAAATTAAATTTTCCTATCCAAAAGTACTATTGAAATTATTAAATTCTACACTAAGTTGTAGTTAATTAAAGATGTTATTAATTATCTAAGGAAACAAATCAAAATTTTAATATGAAAAGTTTATATTTAATATTAATTTATAATTTATTAAAATGTTATTAGAAATATTTTTTAGTTAAAGAGGAAGAAAATAATCAATTTTTTAAAATTTTATTTATGCCTAGAACGTTTTGTCTCTTAATAGAACATTAATAAAAAGATGCTTTAGTTGGAAAATAAAAAAAATTGGATTTTTTTGTTTTATTTCTTCCCTGTTTTTAATTTTCATTTAAAATTTGTTAAATTTTTATTTCTTTTATTTACTAGTTAATTTACAAGTAAAAAAAAATATGTTGTGATAACAGCACCATTGCGTTGACGTATTACTTTCAAATTTTTTTTCTTTCCGATTCAAGAAATAAATATATCTGTACCACCAAGTTTTCCCTTCCAAATCTAGCCTGATAAATAAAATAATATAAAATTAAATAAATAAATATGGTGGACTAAACGCACATTACACAACTTTATCTTACCATAGATAAGGAAAGCTGAGTGATGTGCTACAACACCAAATTTTTTGCGTCGGGCTACTTAGATAACCCTTCTCTAATTCATCTCTTAATAGAACAATATTCAGTCAATTTAATCAATCTCGTTAGTAGTAGAAGAGAAAATAAAAAAACCCAAAAACATAAAAGAGTAAAGTGGGCCCCACACAATTGTGGGATGGATAAGATTTAATACATTTCAAAGATCATCTAATAAATAATTGATTTATGAATTTTAATCAAAATCGTTATAGCGAATTTTGAGAAAATCTA
Organism: Anisolabis maritima; assembly: GCA_010014785.2. Taxonomy (NCBI): domain Eukaryota; kingdom Metazoa; phylum Arthropoda; class Insecta; order Dermaptera; family Anisolabididae; genus Anisolabis; species Anisolabis maritima. The sequence continues at coordinate 7,384 of JAAAKE020099310.1, forward strand.
AAAAAAAACTAAAAAAGTACATCAGTAAAGTACTAGTAGCTTCGAATTGCTTGTGACTAAGGTTCTTAGCTTAAATATAAAATTTTAGCCCTCGTACGTTTTTTCATTCATTTTTGAGAAATCTTGTTCACAGATACACAGGCAGGAGGGATTTGGTGATTAGTGGGCGGTGGTTGTTTCGAGATTTGTTGTATCAGCAATTTGTTCATATGGTGAAAACTATTTACACACATTCCTATTCCAGATAAACAGAATCACCCTCAGATCCAATTCACTATGGAAATGAGAAAAGATTTCCAATCCTACCAAGACGTCCTAATTTCAAAAATTCCAGATCAAGGCTCCTTACACTCTACTGAAAACCAACATCTACCTAAACGCAGTCAAATCACGATCCAGCACAATTAATCACAGTAATCTACATTCTAGTTGTCCGGGGAGTAGGCTGATTGAGGCCTCGAAGTCAATCCAAACAGAACAGCAACACCACCACACCCTCCGTCTTAGATCTCAGAGGCAAATTCAAACCTCTGAAACAACCACCTACCAAATTTGGGGACCAGTAAGACTGCAACACCGAAAACAAATAATCACTTCCTAACCCACCACTCTTAAAAATGGCTTCAAAAAGAGAGCCGTAACGTCGAGTTAATCTCACTAATCACAGCGGAGCAACCGATAAAACACTATTCCACATATAACCAATCGCTGAAACCTTCCAGAACTATATATATATAACTTAATATTTATATACAGGGATTTGATAGTCCCGTTCCATTTTCTCTCCCCCTTTATGCCAATGGTGTAGCTATCAGAGAACAACGTATCAAGTTAAAAGTTAAAAATTATAGTCTCGGCCCCGACAATTCCGGACATCATCAATGAGATAAAATATTTATATAAAGGATTAATTAGTTAATTAATACTAATTGATGAGTTTTTAGTTGTTTTGATTTTCATTTTATAAATTCCCTCATGCAAAATATTTCCCAAAAGACATACCTTTTGATTAGATTATAAATCTTCAAACTTAAAAATATATATATAAAATAAATAAGCATTTAATAAAAATTAAATATTTATTTTAAAATAATCTGACTATATTATCGAATTAAAAAAGTTTTTTTATTTATCACCCTACTCTTTTTTTTTAATTCAATTGCTATCTCCTGACTTTAATTTTATTAAATTTTCAAAATAATAAAGTTTTATTTTTAAACAATTTATAAACATAAAATACGGCTGCTTCCCCCTCCCCCTACCTCCGGCATGACTCTCTCCACCCATTTTACTTTGTCATTATCAGAAACTTAAAAGCGTACTTATAAATTACGGGAATGTTATAAAGATAGTAGATAAGTCATTCCATGAAAATTATAACTTTGACTTTTTCGTTAAGAGAGTTACTTACTTACACTCCCTCTCTTTTGCTTTATGCTCCATGATTTATCTAATTTAGTTTGAAAAATAAAAGATAAAATCGCGAAATAATAAAAAAGAAAGAGTGGACCTGAAATCGAAAATATGATGACAACATTTGGATTATTATTTATGTAGGGCTATTTTCATGAAAGGAGTTTGCTCTATAAAAAGAATAAAAATTTGTTGTGATTATATACATTTTCTTACTCCATTTTAGTCATGAAAGACTAGGCACGCAGCAAGGTTTTTTTTTGTGAGATTCGAGGAGGGTAAGATGTAAGAATGTTGGGGAGGATGCAGTTGAACAATTGACCATCCCCGCCTCCTCTCCCTAAAAATGGACATCAAAATATTGATAAAACATAGTTTCTAATTGATTTAATATTTAAATTTTAATTTTAAGATAAAGTTGTATTGTTTTAAATTTTTTCAAGGTGTGAAATAGAAAAGGACACAAGAGGCTAAAAATAGTAAATAGGGAGGAAAATGGAAGAGTTCGTGTACAATAGGTTAAACCATCTTTGGAATTGGTTTTTTTCAATGTAATAAAAAAACCCCAAATTTGAAACATTGTTAAATTTACTAATAATTGTCAGATCTATTTGAAACTTTGTGTGTCTCAAAATTAATCCAAGTACCACAAATAATATATCATATCAATGAAGTATCTGTTAACCTCCCCCCTTCCCCATACTAATTACTTTAAGGGATATCTTCTCCTTCGGTATTTTTTGGAGGATAATTGGTTGCAATTTTCATACAAAAATTAATAAATGTAAATTTTGACTTTTTCTAAGATTTTGAAAATTCATTTGATTTTGATTATTTAATCGATTTTATTAATGTTTTCAAAGGTAGAGATCTTTTAATATCTTTTTGAAAATTTATTTTTTTACTGTATCAAATAATAATATAAAGTACTATGGAGTAAATAAATTCATTGGTTTTTGTTTGTTGGAAGGGAGCAACCCAAAAGACCAAAACTAATGGATTTTTTATTAATTGCTGCCATTCATGAGTAGCAGTTAAATCTTCCTAGAAATTAATAAATGGGCATGCGTGGTAACCTCTAGAGCGGCGATCGCCAACCGATGGTTCAGTAACCACAGGTGGTCCGTGAGAAAATTTGAGTGGTTCATAGCGTCGTTTTTATTTAATGTATGATTATAATGTAAAATTTTACCCGTAGATGTAAAGCTATTGTATAAATGCGCAAATGTAGAGATCACTTCTAATTAATAAATGAAAGTATTATGAACATTATTATATAAGTTTTTATATACTTTATTATATATTACATATCTATGTTTAGTGGTGAGATTTCAAATTTGTGGAATGGGTCCGGAAATTCCACAAGGTTGGCGACCGCTGCTCTAGAGGACCTTTGGAGCAACTGATCGAAAGTTGGCATTTAGGTTGCACTTTCCAGTAAGCAAAACCCGAAGGAATTTTCATTTTTTTTTTTTGAATACTTTAAAACATTCTCTCGAAAGCTGTTTTTTTATTTTTCACCTTGTCTTATTCCATGGTAAAGTAAATTATTTTTATTTGTTTAATATTCTATTTCCAAAAAAATAAAGATATTGCCAGGATGTTTTGCGAGGCCCCCTCTTAATGCTCTGTTTTCATGATAGGCAACTGATACGCTGAGCTGTCAAAATGGTAGCCTCGAGCTTGTCCTGCTTCATAAGATGATAAGTTTATTGTTTTTAACAATTTTTATTTTTCTTCTCTTATTTTTTAATTAATCAGAGTCTGTGTTCACTTCCCGTTTTAATAAATATTAAATATGACCTTGTTATTTGGGGTCATGTCTCACGCACCAAAGGTCAGTGATTCTCTCTCGTCCAGAGCAACAAAAATTTATTTAAATTATATTGGCTACCAATTAATATAAATAAATAAGAATGGAGTTTAAATGGCCTTCGATATTGAAAAAAAAACTTTAAAAAATATTAAATATTTAAATGACAATAATTCATTTATGCATGATCTTCCTGACAAATTCAGTTGTTCTTTGGATGTATTTAAGAGCAGATTGAAATGAATACTTTTTTAATTTCTCCAGAGGCTTTTAATTTTTAATTTTATATTTATATTAGATGTATTATTTATTTTTCTAATATATGAGCAACGAGAATATATTTAATGTCAGCTACTTTATGTATTTTTTTTTTTAATTTTCGTTTCTAGTGCCCTCCATTTATTGGTGTTTCTGATTCCAATTCTAAATGGTCTCTTTTTAATATTTTTTCATTCTTTCTTTTTAAATTTTGCAATACTTAATGAAATTTTTATTTTAATATATAGATAGGTCACTAATATTTCCTATGGAAGGGTTTCTTATTGTTCTTTTCAACCAAGAAAAGTGATCCCGAAAAGATTAGGATTTCCTTTCACTGCAGTGAAATGTTTTGCATTTCATCTGCTTACAGGGAATAGTCCTTTAAACCTATTATTAATATAGTATTAAATGATTTGGGATGAGAAGTGGATGGGGAGGGAGGTAACCATAAATGTAACACGAGAGCAGCTACCAAAAAGGCGGTGGCAAATTTACGAGTGAGTTTATGTCGCCAATAAACGTCAGCCTTTGAGATCCGATGTTGCCCGCACACTAACACACACATACACATATATACCTTGTGAAATTTAAATTCCGCCACTCGAGCTCTCGAATTTATGCATATTTATGTATGCTTCTGGTCATCTTGAGACTCCCTACGAGGGTCGGATTACACGACTCAGCAAAAGGGCAGTAGCTCCCCTCTCTCTTTTTCTCTTTGGGCTTATCTTACTTGCATCGTCTTTCTGCCTCTTTTTTTTTTCTTTTTTTATTTTAAAAAGCCTGTGGGTAATTCTATTTTGTCTACCTTATACACGAGTAATTCCTAATTAAACAAGATTTTTATCATTGGAATTAACTCTTGCAAAATGTATTTTCAGAGGGGCGGGGGAGAGGAAAAAGCCCTTTGAACGATTTGATTCTTCTTTGCTAAGAGTGCTTGATTGTCATATTTTGGTTGTTTTTGTAGTAATATTACATCAACTAGAAATATAACTAATTATCTAATATAATAAAAGTAATTATTGGGGGAGGGGGGGGGGAGAAAGATCAATGTGGTCTAGATATTGGGGCTGAAGGAGGAACGTGAATAAATTTTTGTCAATTTGAGTTAAACTAGATCTAGTTTCAGATCAACTCCCGAGGGATGATGGATTGGACTTTTCAAGGGGTAGAGGGTTGAAAATGATTTTAAATTTTTGCAAAAAAAAATCCTTGAATGAATCTTTTTTTTTTTTTTTAAGAAAAGAAAATTCAAGACCAGAATTTTCTTAAACTATTTTCTCAAAAATCCTGACTCGCGCATAATCATGGTACGTAATATTTATTCATATTTACTAATTCAGAAACTATCTTATAAATTAGTACAACTAAAACGCCCTATTTTAAAATATTTTGTTAAATAAATCGAAAATAGACATTAAGTTATGGTGTGGCTTATTGCTACAATCTTAAAGAAGTTTATGAACTAGGCTATACTAATCCAGGGCAGGATGAAAACATAAGTAGCCTCGACCACTCGAATTGGAATCTTTCACTTTTACACCAAAGGGGAAGATTTCCGTTCGAGCCCGGGGGCGCTTTTTATGCTCAATTAAAAGTTTATTGTGCCTTAGTTGGAAGCTACCACCGTATTGCAAATAAGTTATTAGTTTATTATATAAAGTATAAACAATCGACTTTTTTTTTTTTTGTTTTTTGGGTATATTTATTTTTAATTTTAATCAATTTTATTGCTCAGCATGGGAAGCGATTCACTGACCTTGAGATCATGAAGCAAGAGCATTACCAATCCTCCAAGCAACAGGGGCAAATCCATGTATAAAAAGCCTATTTGTATAAAAACATTTTCCAAGATATTTTCAGAGATAATATGCCTTTTGGAACAATCTATATTTATTTATAATATATAAATTTTTTACTAACCAGATCAGAAATATCCAGGACATTTATTCGTAAATAAATGTGATCCTATCGTATGTAATAATAAGAAAGTAGAATGTCATTTCGGCAAATAAATAAATAAACTGTAATAAGAGGAGAATGGCTTTTGTCAAATCGAAAGGAAGCTCCTCTCTCTCACTCTATGGTGGTGGTGGTGGTGGTCCATCTGCGCACTCCTACGGGAGAGAAGAGAAAGAGGAGAGGATATAATTTTGCGAGGCGTAGCGCGTTATCGAAGGCGGAGGCCAGGTCTTGTGCTCGACGCATTATCTGGATTCCATTTTAGCCAGGATCACACACAAAGGGATGCAACGGTTTATCGTGCAATAATTTGTAATTGGATCGTTCTATCTTGAAGGATCAAATCAACGGGGATGAAAAACAGGCGATGGCTTACTTTCTGGAGCCTTTGTTGCTCCATGGCCGGACATATCGCTTGATTTGTGCGTCCCACGTTCCGGGCCAATGTCTATGTTTAAACTTTTGTCACGTATTAGCTGCCCGCGGCTTGATACTGCCCGGGTACTATACTACTACTATATATGGTACTGTGGGTGGTATGGGAGGTGCGCCCCTTTTGCTGCTTTTGTTGTCGCCGCTGAAATAATCTTCGTCTAGCGAATCGTTGTTTACGATCTTATTTTCTCTATTTGACTGTATTCACACTTTTTATTTTTCTAAACGGGTTCGGTAGGAACGGGGAGGATCAAATAAATTATCATATCGCTAAAGAAAAAAAAAAAGAACCCACCTACAGGGAATAAATAAATAATTCTTCGGATCTAATCTTTAGAACAACTAAAAATTAAATTAGATTGTGAACTTTTATAGAACAACCTTTTTTAATCATTGTGTTTATGATCTCAGATATGGATTATCAAATAAGTCTATGAAATAGAATAGGGTCACAAAGATGACATTTAAATCTTGGTGAAAACAGACATGGGGGGGGGGGGAAGGGCACGGTCTCAACAGGGAAGAGGGGCGAACTATTTTGCTATGACTATTTATCTATTAAATTTTCCAGTATTTAATTCAATAAATATTATAAACATATTAATTTTTTTTTTCTTGTCATTCAGCATTTTTTGGGGACATTTTATTTTTAAACATTTTGTCTATCTGTCGGTCTGGGAAAAATACATATTATCCAGGCATATTTATTTATATCAAATGATATCCCAATGATTTAAATAAATTTTCATCGGGCTGCCTTATAGACAATGTTAGTATCTTTAACCTCCAGGGTAGGGGGCTTCGTCGTTTAGAAGAGATAAATACAATTATTAATATTATTAAAAAAGTGTGAATGAGGGTAATTTCATAAGAGCATTCTTATAAGAGTAGTCTCTAAATTTTGTTCACTGTTGACTATGTCAAACTCATTATCAAATTTTTGAATTTCAAGAAATAAAGTCAATTTATATTATTTGCAAACATTAAAAAAAATAAATATTTACCAGGATTATTATTCAATAAAATAATATTTAATGGATAAATAGAAATTAACGGAAGAAACATAAATAATCGCCTGAATCTGAAGCTGGTTCCAAACTAGGGCCAAAGTACCGTACCTTTCTATTATTTATAAGAAATTTTGCAACCTAGTCTAATGACTATTAAAAAACCTTTCGAAGAGAAATATAAAATTGATTATAAATTAGGAATGCTTCTAGGGGACAACTTGAGATCTGGCTAGAAAATAGTGGCAGAGAGGTTAAAGATATTGACATTGTCAGTATTGATAAACTTGAAAGTCAAGGGGTGTGGGTTCGGATTCCAGGTAGTCCGATAAAAATTTATTTACATTGATGTAAATAAATACTATGCCTAGATATCGTCAATAAAATAAATTTATTTAATGTCTATATGGCCTCAGATGCCGAATGGACTTAAAAAAATAGTAATAGGAGAAATATATATGAATTATTAAAAAAAAAAGACCCATGTGTATTATTTAAAATATAAAATGTCTAACTCCTTCTTTTTAGGAAGTTTTGACTATGAATTAATTAATTCCAATAATTAATTTCAAAGTTCATTAATCGTATGTGAAATTTTTGGTTATCTGATGGCCACTAATCACTCAGCCCTTGAAAGACTATTTCCGACCAACTGCTGATTTTACTTAGTGTTTTTGGTTGTGGTATGGTGTGTGATTTTAGCGACCCACGACACGCGCGAGAATTACGACTGGCACGTGATATATGTCAGAACTAGCGCCTTAATATATCAATAGCTGGCGTTCTTCCTACTCACCCCATCGCGACGACAAAGTGGTCCAGGCTAAAAAGGAAGATGGGAACGCTTCCGGGGGCTGAACTCTATCTCTTTCTCTGTGATACAATCACGGAAGAGACAACGAAACGCACCAAACACTTAAGAGTTGGGTGGTGGTCGTAAGGACAGATACTCCTCTTGATTTACTCGTTGCTACTCGAACCTCAATGTTGGTTGGCTGCAGTTAACATCTCTTTTTTAGGAGAGAAATTCATTTCTTACTATCGAGGCAGACATGCGTTTGATGGCCGTAAAATATGGCGATTAATTAAATAACAGAGAGAAAGAGAGAGTAATTATAAGGCATTTATATGAATGAATTATCTTGGCGGCTAATATTTATGATTTGTTTTTAATGTGCATTCATCCAAGGGCAATAACAGACAAAAGTTCGTGTGAATAATTCCGAATTAAGGAGCTGTGAAATCTTGGCTGGGTGAGTGAAGTTGTTCGTAAAAAAAAGGCTGCCGTAAAAGGGTTGGACTTGGTCTGTCGGGGGAGAGAGGGGGTCCTAAAAAGGGGTTCGTCGTCGCGTCCGGCGCGTCGGTTGCAGACATCGCGACGCAACCGACTGAAAGCCAACCCAACCCACCCACAACCTCCTTCTCAAAAAGACACTCAGGGCTTAATTTAAATATTCTCTGTTTTGAACACGGGGTAGTCAAAGCCAACCGCACGTCATGAATGGATAAGCGAGGAGCAGCGAGTTCACTTGGTCTGTTAACTTTAATATTTTAACTTTTTAACCCGCCTACTACCCCGACTCCTCCTTCTTTCCTTTCTTCATCCAGAAATGATCGTGAATCGGACTTGTAAGTTTATTCCACTGAAATTTTAATCTATTTTTTTGAAGGCATCCTTTTTTTTTTTTATTATTAAGTGAATCAGGTTGTTTTTATTTCAACCCCAGGCCACCTATTCATCTCCATTATTCGTATTTTACACATAATGTTTCAAAATAGGCATATACAATTTTAAGTTCAAAAAATAATGAAATCTTATGATGACCAAGAGAATTCTCTTTTCAATATAATCAGCTCTGTAGAAGGAGCGTGAAAAAATGCGCCAGGAGCCATTCTTAAAGAGATTTTGTTAGATACTACTATGTCCATCAAAATAAAAGAGAATCGATGAATTTGGTTTCGCATTAATAAAAAGAAAAACTACATAAAATCCAAATTTATAAGTTCATTGTTAAAATATTATGAAATTTTATGAATTTGAATTTCATGTACATGTACACTATTATATTGTACAAAAAATATTGTCTGACAGCAAGTAATTTGTAAAAACAAAAAATTGTAATATTAATTAATATTAAAAATAATAAATAAATAAAGAATATAAAAATTATAAACACTAGCTGCCCTCTCCCCCTATTTCTTCTTATTTTTTGTGATATCTTATTTTTCAAGGCATCTTCAATATTTAAAGTTAATACGTAAAAAATTTTAAAGCTTCAACTTACTTCGCTATTAATATACGCACAAAGACACATAGATAAAATTAAAATTATGGCTCGTATTTCCATCAGTTCAATAAATAGGATATCCTGAATTCAAATAAATTCTTATTTGAAAAAAAAAAAAAACTAATTAAAAATAACAAAATATAATAGTCCTAGATGCTGAAAGATGCAAAGAGTATGGTAATCCTAAGTTTTTTTTTTTTTTTTTTTTTTTAAGTTTGGTACTCTCGTTTCTTGCACCTCTATGTTTTTCAATAAAAAGTAAATTAAAATTCGCTCTAAAAG